>PITA01008873.1:0-81413 GCA_004023965.1 Spilogale gracilis | reverse complement strand
AGGAATTTCTAGTTTCTTTTTTTTCTTTTTTTTAAATTTTTTAAAGATTTTATTTATTTATTTGACACCGAGAGAGATCGCAAGTAGGCAGAGAGGCAGGCAGAGAGAGAGGAGGAAGCAGGCTCCCTGCTGAGCAGAGAGCCCAACGTGGGCCTTGATCCCAGGACCCTGAGATCATGACCTGAGCCGAAGGCAGAGGCTTTAACCCACTGAGCCACCCAGGCACCCTCTAGTTTCTTTTTTTTTTTTTAAGATTTTTTATTTATTTGAGAGTGTGTGCGCAGGGGCAGGAGCAGAGGGAGAGGGAGAGAAGCTCAAGCAGACTCCCCGCTGACCGCAGAGCCCAAAGCAAAGCTTGATCTCACGATTTGAGATCACAATCTGAGCTGAAATCAAGAGTCGGATGTTTAACTGACTGAACTACCCAGGAGCCCCAGGAATTTCTGATTTCTTATTCATTAGATAGATCAGCTATGTTTTGTAGACTACAAATCTCAGTACTAAGACACCAAAAAGACCATGAAAAATGGGAGGAAAATCCTATGACCAAGCTGAACCATTGTTGGGTTAGATGGTGATAAGTCCAATTATAGATTATCTTGTTCCATACCTTATAGAAGAAATACTGTACAAGGTGTGCTATTCTCACATAATATAGGTGCCCGTGAGCCAAGAGCAGTTTCTTTAAGTGTTTAAACTTTGGAACAGCATAATCGCTATTCCTGGCTGCCTGGCGACCTTCTTTGCCTTTAATACCTGAAAAAGAGAACATCTCTATGAGTATTTTATAAAATAAACAACCTCCTGATTTGTTATTTTCACACTTTTAACTTGTTTATGTGGTACAGTTCATGCGTATGGTTTAAATTTTGTTTTTACCAAAAAGTGTTGTAACAGTGACAATGAGTCTTACCAGTAAAAACTAAAACTTAGTTGGTATTTATTTATTTATAACACAAATTAAAACAATTAAACAGAATCATTGTTTTAATCGTTACAAGGCAAAAATTAAGGAAAAAATTAAATCTGAGTATTTATCTGAAAAAAAGGCACTTAGTAAGGTGTGTAAATGTATGTGGCCCTAGACAAGGGGCTATATTTAAGCAACTCAGAGACCTGGGGTTTGTGGTCTAGGAGCTCAAAACTGAAGAGTTACAATGAGATGGTGAAGTCCTCTCACTGAACGAAACTCTGAGTAGTAGCCCAAGTGTTCCATGAGCTCAAGCAGCTTTAGGCCATTTCCACACTGAATAACCAATGAGCACAACTGAGAGTTGTACACCATTCCATTATTTCTTCCCTTCAAAACAAAAAAGCTTGCTGGGGTGTTAGGATTGTTGCCTATCAGCAGCCTGACATGGGAAAAAAATACTACAAGCAGTAGAAAAAGCTGTTGTTGCATGCCAACACATAAATCGACACTGCAGCCCAAAGCACCCATAAATACTACCATGTGGAAAACCAGCCAACCAATTATCATTTCTTAGTCCCAAACAGTTGAGAATCTCAGAAGATGGAGTGCAGCAACATAATCAGGCGATGTGGCCAGGGGCAGAAAATCAAAGTGAGAGCTAAATGATCAATTGCACCGCCAGCAGGTTTGGGAAATTCACTTTACTTGGATAATATAAAAATATCCTCTAACTTTGTATTGCTGCGTTCCCACCAGGGATAGGAGTTTGGGATGGACATGTTAGGTGAGGACCTTCATTCGATGAATAATTTTCATTTCCAAATTGGAATTCAAGATGAGTAAGCAAAACACTTCTATATATAAGACCATGCTATCTAAAACTAAACTAAACTAAACTAAACTAAACTAAACTAGACCATGCTATCTAACAAGCAATACTGATACCTTATAGCTGCCATGTCATTCAGTGGTTCTTACCTATTCCCACATGGGATTCCAAGATCATACTAACATCATTGGCACCATCGCCTATCGACAGTGTTATTGGACTGCCTTTTAAATTCTTCACCATTCTGACAATCTAAACGTTAAATACAAAAGAGATACAGAGAAGGTCAAAGCAGAATGTGAGACTACTATATTGTGGGTATATTCACACTTGTAAATGGAGGCCTTGCAAACAACAGAAAGGTAGTTTGTGCATATTATGTACAACAGCCTTCAATTCTCACAGGTAAAAGTACGTGGCATTTTAAATGTAACACCGGTGCCCACTTTTTCTTTTTATTCCATGCATATGTGAAGTGTCAGAAAACCTTGCCTCCTACCTAGAGGCCAAGCTGTTTCCCTCTTTGTCACTGCTCCACGTGTCCTTTCAGATGAGGTGTTGAGCGTGACAGTGGAGGCCAGAAAGTTGATTTGAGGTAACATGCATAGGGTTACTGGAATGAGAGTGGGAAGTGAGAGACTAATGCTCCTAGAACCTCTCTGTCTCTCCTCCCTGCAGATACGACCACTCCCTTCGGTGCATTCCCATATTCCCAGGGACTTCCCCAATGATAAACTCTTACACCCATCCAGCTGCCAACTAAATTTTACTAAATCCCCCAGTGCCCACTATCATTTCATTTCTTCTACAGGTAACTGCGTTTTTGAATGGGGGCATCTTAAAGGTAGTGAGATTTGGAAAAAGTTCCAAGATACGTTGTATAAAGCCCATCACTATTCCCCAAGTGTCTTCAAGGCGTGTCAATGGCACAACACAGCTCACTGCTGTGTTCACAGCAGGTACTGAATACGAGAATCTCCTGGCGGAGTCACCTGTGGAAGTATATCGGGAAAGCAGCCACCCTCCCACTCCATGTTTTAGATGATGACTGCTTAACACATCACCCCTCAAAATCCTCTAGAATCTGGCAGCTTTAAAAAAGTGTATATAATGCAGAAGCTAACTAATGGAAATTCCGTCCTCAGAACTGCTTTCAGCAGTAAGCATAAATAAAATCCATTTTCAACACAAGTGATTAAAAATAACTGCCACGAGGCTAAACCACCCCACAGTCTTTTCTTTAAACAAAATTCAGTATAGTTTTAGTTGTACTAAATAGCATACAAAAAACCCACACCCAATTCCATTTAACACAAAAATGCGGTTATTGTGAAATGGCAGTTTTCCCCTGTTCCTTCCCCTCAACTCGGTTCTTTTTAAAAATGTTTATAGACTCTCAGAAACAATCTGTAAATGAGTCAAAGACAAACTCAAAGAACCCACACTAAATGTGTGCTTGATGGGCTGCAATTCTGGTTAACCCAAGTGCACCTGTGAAACTTGCGCAGTAATGATTTGCACCTCAAAGAAGAACAAGGGCAGCCAGGAAAGGTCTAGGGAAGGTGGTAAAATTAGCAAGGGTGACAGCTTCTGCATGAAAATATAGATTAAGAAGATTAAAGGTCGCCCTTGTGGAAAGATAAAAAGATATACAGTTGTGGACTATAAATCATGCAAGATTTAGATAAAGATTTTTTTTTTAACTATGCCCCAGGTCACGTGGATTAAGAACTTCCCTTCATGCGAAAGAAATCAATTTGTCAAAAACTATTTATTGGCCAACTACAACTGCACATAGTACAGTGTGCCACGTCATGTGCAAATATCCAAGAAAGAAGGCTGGTCACACACCTTAAGAAACATCTAATGGACTAGCGGAGATAAGGAATGAACACAAGAATATCAGATAATCAGATTAACAGTGACAGTGCGAGGTATTTGTGCAAAGGAAATCTGTAACATTGTCATCTAAGTTGTCCACATAAAAAGGCCCATGATGGCAGAGAAGGGAGAGGACACTACATGCCCAAGTAATCAGGAATGCTTTTATAGAAGGAAGAGTAATTTTATCTAAATCATAAAAGATGATTAAAGATCTGTGTGGATGGGGAAATGGGGCTTGGAGGAGTATTCCAGAGGGAGGGAATGGCATGACCTAAGGTACACAGCCAGGTTAAGTATAACATATGCTCAGAAGACAGACTGGCTTGACCAGATCACTGAGTTTTCACACAGGGGGCAAGGACAGCTACATCTGGGTCCACATCAATAGGGAGTGGTGATACGAAAGTGGTCGTAGGGTGCAGGAGAAATAGGAAGAAAAAAGCAAGACTGTAGGCAAAGAGCCAAGTTAGGTGGCTAGTTACAGGTGGAGTTCAATGAGTTGGTAAAGGCCTGCCATCTGCCAAGAAAGGAAAGATGAAAAAGGCAATGTACTAGAAAATGGACAGAATTTGGTGACGGAGACCACATGGAAGGGTAAAGCATGGGGGGAGTCACCACGGATTTCAAGGTTCTGGAGCTAGAAACCCGGAAGTACAGTGAACTCAGTAACTGATGCAGAAAACAAGGAAGATGATAGGTTCTAAAGAAAGTTGAGTTGAGATGGTAATGACAACACCCAAGAAAACATGTTCAGTAAACAGCTGCAGAAGTAAAGCAGAAGCCTAAGTATTTGGATTGGAGAAACGACTGGAAAATCACCTGCATTGACCCAACAGAGGAGTAGGTGATATCCTGGAAGATGGGACTTTAGCGAAGGATATAAAGCAGGCCAAGGACTGAACTGCAAGGAGGCTCCATATTCTGGGTGGCGAGGCTGGGAGAAGCAGCATGGGGTCAGGAATTCAAATAACTGCCTGGGCAGTGGAGTAGCCAGAATCCTAGTGAGCAACCTGAGCAACAGTACAATAAATGTAGGGGAAAAAAAAGAGAGACTGCCTCTGACTTAAGGGATAGATTTCTGTGGATATGGTTCTGGCAGGACCTACTTCCTCAACTGGGGGCTAAACAAGGCTCTGAAGGTTGAAGAAAAAAAAAGGAGCACCTGATTGTGGTGAGGGTTGAGAGTGAGAAGAAAATAGTACCACTATCCTAGATTAGGATGGGCTGTGTGTGCGCGCGCGTCTGTGTGAAGGATGAATCAGGGACATAGCCATTCCTTGGGTCTGGAGCAAGCAGCTGAAGGATACGAAAAGAAGCAACACTAAGGCATGTGAGAGAATACAGTGCATACAAAGGGGGAAAAGCTTGTAACTGAGACACTAAGGTGCTCTGTACCAAGTGCAAAAAAGCAAGGTGAAGCGGGTGAATGTGTGGCTAAAGGAGCTGGAGGAAACAGCATATGGGAGGTGGCCCTTAAATTGGGTTTAATTATGAGTAAAATTTCTGTTTGGCCAAGAGGAATTCAGATAGAATTCCAGATAAGGAAAGCTTTGAAAGCTGGCATGGGCACAGCAAGTGGAAGAGACACAAAAGGGAGGAACAACCAACAGGAATGGAGGATTCACGGTGGATATGGGAGTGACAGTGGACACGGAGCACAGAGACACAAAACAAGGGCCAACAGGGGTGAGCCTGAACACGAGAGTCACAACCTCAGGGACTAGGAAACTATGAAAGTATCTGAGTAAGAATATATAATGGGCAGGGCGCCTGGGTGGCTCAGTTGGTTGGGCGACTGCCTTCGGCTCGGGTCATGATCCCGGAGACCTGGGATCGAGCCCCACATCGGGTTCCCTGCTCGGCAGGAAGCCTGCTTCTCCCTCTCTCACTCCCCCTGCTTGTGTTCTGGCTGTGTTTCTCTCTGTCAAATAAATAAAATCCTAAAAAAAAAAAAAAGAATATATAATGGGCGAAGTGGTATTTTAACAAGATTAATTTGGGAGCATGGCAAGAGACTGAAGGGGGAAGGGTGAAAGCCAGGAGACTGACAAAGAGGCTAAATCACAAAGTGTGTGTGTGAAGTCACAGGAGATGGGCCCCAAATGAGAGCAATGGCAAAAGGTAGGATCAACGGGGCACAGTGACTAGATATAGAGTGGAGGAGAAGAGAAGGGTCAGAAGTCATTTGGTGACCTCAGGAAGAAAAAAAAAATGTGGTACTGGTGACAAGAATAATGAAGAGAAGGGAGAACAAAAACTGGCCTGAAGGAGAAAATTACAAGATCTGCCTTGGACACTAGAATTTAATATGACAGTGGGGATTCCACACGGAGCTGTCTAGCAAGGCAGCTGGAGATAGGAGATTTCACGTAAAAGAAAAATGCCAGAGACTATCAATGAGAGTCCTAGAAATTCGTGTTCAGATAGACAGGCTAAGGAAGGAAGGCTTAGCCCCAGAGAAAAATGATAATTAGTGAGAAGATGACACAAAATAAAAAGACACTAGGTTGCCAAGTAGGACCTCCTCCAAAAAAAAAAAGTCAAGACTGTGGACCATAGACAGAAACTCAGGGAGGAAAGTTTTAAGGAGGCTATGACTGATTGCATTAACTGCGGCCGAGAAACGAGGAGAACAGAAGACAGCGTGACGGATTTGGCAAGGAGGTCAGTGCTCTCCTCTAGGCGATCCAACGGACGTGATGACATGACAGGAAGAGAGAACACACGGGGCTAATGTCCCAGGGGAGTGAGGAGCAGCGGAATGGAGGCAGCACACACCAAGAACTCATTAGAGAAGCTTGGAAGGCAAGGAAGGAACTGGACAGCCAGCTTGAGGGGACACGAAGCACGGGGTTCTTTCACACTGGTGGGCAGACCTCTGAATCTGACCGCAGAGAAGCAGCCACCTGGGAAGATGTAATAAGGTAAAAAGGGCTCTTGGAAGAAACAAAAGTGAAGTGAACATCTGCACATATGTGGACAGAAAGCCCTGGAACAGAACATGAACTCCTATCCAGTTACCTGGGCTTTCTGTAATGGTGCCATCCGGCAGCAGAGCACTGCGGTGCACTTCATACAGATCTGCAAGAAAATGCTTTTGTAATTGTTAGAACTGGAGTCTTGACTAGAATTTAATATGAGTGACAATGTGGAACCATCGATGATTAATCCATATTCTTGATGTTCTGTCCATGCTCTGGAAAAGAAAAACAACGCTGTAAGTGAATCTCTTACATATTCCTTTTCAGAAGTCTGATCGTTTTTAAAACCACAAAGAGAAAGGTTCCGCCTAAGGATCATCATCAGTCTGGTTCATGAACTTATAAACTATAAAGAAGCAACTGTCTCTAATCACAGCACAATGGAGATTTTTCCATGACATCTTTGAGACTCGAGCTGCCCATATAGATTTTAAGTTCTAAAAGGTATAAAAATCATGGACATTTAGCAGCTGGTCACTGTGTAAGAAACTCAAGGTGAACTGTGGAAATTACACATCAGTCAGTCAAACTCTGATATAAAGACAAATCATCAATCTGAAAACTTCTTAATAATACAGGAAAAAAGACAAAATGGCTTTGGGTATACAAATCACAGAAGACCTTTCCCCCGATGACAAAGCCTGTCAACAGTCCTGGCTTCTCAAAAATGATGGAGAGCCTAAAAGACACGGTGTTCATTAAAAACTTCCATACAATAATGATAGATGTTCCTTAAATAAGTATCATTTTATACTGGATTAGAGGTTCTCAGCCACAGCCTTCCCATTAGAATCATCTGGACAGCTTTAAAAAACTGCCCATGCCTGAGATCTATTGCCAGACAAATAAAACCAGAGTATCTTGGGCAGTGCTTGGTTATTTATAGGTTAATGTTTCAGAAAGTTATGTAGGTGATTCTCATGCATAGCCAGGACGACTAAGAGATATTAGGTGCCAGGAAAGACAAATATAACAGGTGCAAGTACTGAAGAAAAAATATGGGAGGCGCTTCTGGGTGGCACAGTCGGTCAAATGACCGACTCTTGGTTTCAGCTCAGGTCATGATCTCAGGGTGGTGAGATCAAACCCTGCATCAGGCTCCGCTCTCCCTCAGCAAACCCCCTCCCACCCCCAGCGTGCATGTCCTCTCTCGGTCTCTAAAAATAAACCAATCTTTAAAAAAAAAAAGTATGGTGGAAAACTTACAACTGAGAAGATTCTCCCAATTAACATCTCATTATTTTGTAATTAGGAAAAAAAATAACGCTTAATCAATTTTTGCTTGGGAATCTTTGTGCCATTTGAGCACTGGTGTGGTACAAGTATTAGACACAGCGCTGTCTCATCATTATTGATTCATTTGTCCCATTTTAGACTTCCTGAAGCTTAATGTTTAAGGGGATCTTGTTAAAATTCCTGAGAATTTTGTTTACGTGTAGATTCGGACTCACTGGGTTTGTGGTGGGACAGGAGACTGCGTTTCTGACGATTTTCTAGTGACAATGGAGCTGCTGTTCTATGGATCTTCCTTATTCCACACTCCCTTGGTGGATACTGACACTATGCTATTTTGTACTTGTCCATATTCCACTTCATAATTTTAGAAGCATGTTTTATTCACTAATTAAAGAGATATCAATCATGTGTTCTCCTTTGCTTCTTTACTCACAGAGCTGACTTAATATGCAGAGAGCAGTGGCTCCCTCACAGATGAAGCAATATTTATAAGCCTCAACTCTAAGTAGGACATACAAGAAGAATGGGAAGAGTCATTAACTCATCTTTCCTGGGAGAACAGAGAACCCTTCTTGAGGTGACAGAATATACACAAACAAGATACTAAATGGCTAACATCCAGAGGTTGGGGCAATAAACACACACAGGAAAGACCGATGGCACCACTGAAAGATGAGGCAGAATGCGGTGAGAGGAGAGAAGTGTGCTGGGATGCACTAGGTCTCCTGAGGCGCTTGCTGCAACCTCACTCTGCGTGTCATGGAGAAGTGACTTCGGGGATTCAAGGCCTGAGGTGCGAGGAATGTGAAGTCCAGCACTAGTGGGGAGAACACAAACCTGAATAAGGCTCGCTGGCTGACGTGAAGTGAAAGCTGACAAAAGTGATTCTGGGTCTGTTGCTTACTTACAGAACTTGAGGGACGTCTGGGCCCAACTCCAAACAGATGAGGGAACGTTCTGAGATGGTGAGTTCAGTTTGTCAGAGGCCCTGGCCTTTACAAAAGGGCCCAGGTGCTGCTGAATGGCGCTATGGACTGAACTGTGTCCCGTGCCCCCCCCCCAAGTCCCATGCTGAAGCTGGTTTCTGGAGATGGGGCCTTTGGGAGGTGGCTAGGTTTTAAGTGAAGTCAGAAGGAGGGAGCCATTATGATGGGATGAGTGCCCTTATAAGAAGAGACACCAGAACTTCATCTCTCTGTGCCATGGAAAAACGCAGTGAGAAGGTAGCTTTCCATAAGCCAGGAAGAGGGACCTCACCGGAACTCGACTCCAGAAATATGAGAAGTAAATTTGTATGGTTAAAGCCACCCAGTGTATGGTATTTTGTTATGTTAGCTGAACAGATTAAGACAAGTGGGTAAGTAAAACGTGATTTGGACTGCCTTTATACATACCATTTGACTAAGGAAGGAAACATTTATGACAGGCAATCATTAAGACCATGTTTGCTCTCACTGATGCCCAAGTGCCAGGAGAACAAGAGCTGGTTCAGAATGGGCCACAGCCTCCCGAGTGGGGGGAAGTCATCTGTAAAGCCTGTTTACACATGAGACATGAGGATCCCAAGAGAGCATAGTTGTTAAAAGCATGGGCTCTGCAATTGGACAGACTGGTTCCCCCCACTTATGAGCTATGTGATCTTGAATAAGTTACTGCATCTCTCTGAGCCTTACTATCTGTAAAGTGAAGAAAATAAGATAGCCTTGCCGGGTTGTAATAAAGACTAAGTGAGAATAATTACATAAAGTGCTAAATATGGTTTCTGAAGCAAAGGGTATGCTCGAAAATGCAAATTAATTTCATGTACAGGTCTTTGGATTTAGTGCCGGGACATCTTGTGGCATTCCAGAAGAGGTAGCTGATTTGCTGATGGCCATAATAAATTCTAGCAACTGGTTTAGACAAGGCTAAGCCTTGGTCAATGATCTCTGGGCATGGAATTATTATGCATCGGTGGCTTTCCCTGAGACCCTTAAGTTCTACAAGTTCTTCCTAAGCAGCAAGTTGAAAGCAGAGTTGAAGTGGCCATGTTCTTAACAAGTATTTGGTTCCCTTCGGAGTTCTGGGGCATGAAAATCCGCAGAGAAAATGGCTCGAGGACCTCAAATCACATGGCAACTGTTATAGAGACCGGTTTCCCAGCATTCAATTTAAGAGACCATAAAAAGGCGTGTTTTTTCTTGACATGCCCCAGGGCAGAGTATCAGTGCTATTTAAATGCCCAAACCCTAAACATGAAGAAATCGAACTACCTTTCTAATTCTTGAGAAATACACAATTTTCTTGTAAATTAAAAGAGAAGTGGAAAGTGCCAAATAACCTCAAATCGAGCCATTGGCCAAGTCGTCAGGGAAGGTTTTAACTTAGAAGCATAAAACACCTGCAAACAAAGAAAGATGAACCATAGAAAACAGAGCGTTCCGCATAAACAGCTATGATTTACATTTATGCCTGTGCCTAAGTATAAGAAGCTGATGTACTTTCTTACTTTTTAAGGCTTCTAGTACTTTTAGGAAAATCATGCAGCAACTTCTTACGATATTCTATCAATAACTCATGTAAGCGATCTTCTTTCCTTTCACTTTCTTCAATGGTTTTTGTAGTCAGTTCCAAGAGCTCAGTGCTGGTTTGGAAGAGGCGGCATGCATAGCACGTGGATTTGGCTGTCTCCATCTTGTCCCCGGTAAGCACCCAGACTTTCAGACCTGCTGCGTGCAGAGCTTCGATGGTCTCAGCTGCTTGATCTTGCAGTCTGGGCACACAAAGGAACCCTGGTTATCCTCAAAAATTCCCAACAGAGATTCTGCAAGAAAGCTTGCAAAAAAGAGTATTTCTACAATTCACAGCAATTCTGGAGTTCTGACATGTTATCAGTTTTCTTATATCCCCTCTGCTCTTTCTGGGAGTGTTCTCTCTGGCACTGTTTTACTTGCTAAAATGAAGTTCAAGCACTGAGGTTTGGACAAGTTAATGACATCTCTTTAGGTAAGTGGTATCCAATGACACAATGGAGATTCATCCCTCTTAGCTAAAAGGTTCATAAACTCACCACATGTTTTTATTCACTGTAACTTTACTCTATTTCATTAAATTTTATATTTCACCATACAAATACTTAACATGGTTCAAAACAGAAAGGGCCAAACACATTCTACTGAGATACCGAGGGAAGTTAGTGAATCCCTATTGCTGAGGAGGTTTGAGAATAGGAAAGCCAATCATCCTGAGACAGAATTTAAGCATACATCCAAAAGGCATGGGGAGAAGAGTACTTCCTTTGAGCTCCCTTTGGTCAGAGAATAAGAAAGAAATTAGACTAGAAGAATCTCATTAAAATTTCAAAACGTTGCAATATGCAATATATATATATATATATATATTCAGCCATATCTCTGTGTGTGTGTAGATATAGATATACATATATATACATCTACACACATACAGAAAGAGAGATGACAGGTATATGATTTTTTGGTTAAGTCTCATAATTTGCATTTATAATTTTTTAAAAACTCCTAAAATATTAAGAGTCTAAAATGCGTTCTTTCAGACAGATCAGTGCTGCAGCCCTCCATCCTGTCTAGTGGAGTTCAGCCTGGAGAGTTAAAGCAAATTATTTGAAAATATGCAAAAACATGCTCTAGCCTGTTGAACGAGGCTAGAATGAGTTCTCATGTTGTTTGCTCTAACTTGAATTTCCTTTCCGCTCATTTCTGTCTGTCAAAATCTTATCAATTCTATCAGGCACCAGCTCAAAGGATGCCTCTAGCACAAAGCTCTCAATTCATCATCAGACTATTTCACAAATATCTGCATAAGTAAATGGATGGCTTTGTAAACATTCAGAAGATCTTAGAGATGACAGATTCATTCTTCTAAGCCACAAACATTTAACTTAAAAAAATCATTCCCAAGAACAGTTCAAAGTCTGGTTTATCAACAGATCTGAATAGAAGATTTCAAAATCTGAGAATAAAATTACCAATCTGGACAGATACCACACTAAATGACTGGTCATTAAAATGACGAGAATATCATTTTGTAATTACTTGTCTTCCACTGCAGTGGCTCCAATTAAATTCATGTTTGTCTCAATATCATCAAAAACCTTTTCCATTTTTTCTTCTCTATCTTGTAGGGCCATTTTTGCCTCTATCAGCTGTCTGTTAATTCTTTCATAATCATCTGGAGCGAGTTCTTTGAAGGCTACACAAAGTGTCCGATACCCATCCTAGAAACAAAGTAGGAGATCTCTAGTTATCCAAATAATTGGAAAGAAAAATCCCACTCTCTCTTTAAATAGTCTCGTTTCACTGTACGAAAGAAATTCTGATATACGTTTAGTTAAATAAAAAACACTAACAGATTGCAGCTAAAAAGGTAACATTCAATTAGGTTCAGAATAACAAAGTAATAGCTCTTAGAGTTAAAAAAAAAAAGAACATAAACCAAAGGTTCTTGAAAAAGTCTTCAAGTCTGCAAATTCTGAACAGAAATGTGTTCCAGGATAATGTTTTACATTACATTAAGGAAAATAATATTACTAAATCCCCCAACATAAAAATAGA
The DNA here is from genome assembly GCA_004023965.1 of Spilogale gracilis. NCBI lineage: Eukaryota > Metazoa > Chordata > Mammalia > Carnivora > Mephitidae > Spilogale > Spilogale gracilis. The sequence continues at coordinate 69,002 of PITA01008873.1, read as the reverse complement.
CCATAAAAATGAGTTTAAATTCATTTAAACAGTGAAATAGCAATCCCATCAGCCATCTTTAGCATTTTTAGAAGGATGGAGGCTCACCATTGCATTACGTTCCACATGGGCTTTAGTTAACTCAATTTCATGATTTTGCACCCTGGGAAAGACCGCTGAGTCTGCTCCTTTACAAAAGAGAAGTATGTCTCCTAAAATAAACAAAAAAACAAGTGCTCAACTTAGAATTTTAAGACTGGTATTGGGATTTTAATAACAGATAACTATTAAGGTGGCCTCCCCCACTCAGCTACTGTGGATCCTGAGCCTGCCTTGCAATGCTCCCCCAAATGGAATGAGACATCCTGACCTTTACTCTCACAGGACAATGCTCACTACCTCTTAAGACCAATATGGACACAAATAACTCATCAGCGTACGACAAGTACCTCTGTTAAAACGCACTTGCTTTCAGGGAATCATGGGAGACTACTTATGTCAAGGAGATCCTTCTGAATTCCTTTTGAAAATGTTGCCAAGCATGTTCTAAAGGGCACACATGGCATCTACTGATGTCAAGACAAAACCCAAGTGCAAGTAAAATAAAATCATTCTGAATAAACTATAGAGGTTGCTTTAGAAACAGTGGCTTGGCGGTTCGTACTGGGAACTTGAAAATAGCACTGTAGAGTGCAAGTACAAGTATGGCTTTGTATCAGTCCACACATCCAGCAAAGTAGTCACCGTTGAGCATTAAGAAAGACACTTTACCCTTATAAAGCAAAATGCTGAGCTCGAGAAGTTAAAAAGAAGTGCAGCTCTGAGGTCAAGGCCCTTGGCAGACCATGTCCCCAGACTTCTCATCATTTGCAGTAGAATGTGTAAGTGCATAGGTGAGATCACCAAATATTTCAAATGTTAAGTGGTTTTCTCTTTTAATTTTCTCTCACACATCCACAGTATGTTTAAAAGTCACAAGACACATTTGGCATTCACAAAATGAAATCAATTTCATGACCTGGCACTCACACCACAAAGTATGAATAAAGTGGGAAACCTTCCCTCAAGGGTCTGTTTGTATCTTCCCATTCTCACACTAAGGAATCTGGGATAGATTTAACACTGAATGGTAAGTTACCAAGATATAAATCAAGGAAAATTTGAAAAACCACCTAGAGACAGAGAGTCAGAGTCTCTCTCTCTCTCTCTCTCTCTCTCTCTCTCACACACACACACACACACACACCTACACACACACACACAGAGGCATCTGGGAGCCTGCAAATAAGGCAGGCGTGCTCCCCCATGGCTCTTGTTCAATCTGAGCAGAAGGTATCTCAGCTACCATGGCTCCTCCAAAGGACACAGGGGAACCTTGGGAGGCATATGGTATTGCTTCCAATGCAAAGGGCAAGTTTCCTCACTCTGTCAAACAAAGAGCCCAGCATGCTGGAGTAAAGCCACCATATCCATTCCCAGCAGTCTGGACCTCAGTCATCCCTAGCTTGCCCGCTCCTTGGAAGTATAAAGCACCGGGGAATGAGGAAGGTCAGGCAGGGAGAACTAGTTAATCTCAAACCATCCAGCTGTACTGGGCTGTTGCACGTAGACATTACTGGTGATTAGTCAGTACCATGAACTCTAAAAAAGTCACCCTTTCAGTTTCTATCCGGACACTAAGCACGAAAGAGTGGAGTTCAGTTTCCCAGAAAATGCCTATGCTGTCATATGAAGGGTTCTGCCTGACAGTCTGGCGAACTAAACGCATGTGCCTATATAAATACATTAAGTTGCTGCTTTGCCTGACTTAGGTAGTCATCTATTACTACATGAGATGTTTTCTTTTCTTTTTTTAAGGTTTTCTTTATTTATCTGACAGAGAGAGAGCACAAGTAGGCAGAGCGGCAGGCAGAGGGAGAAGCAGGCTCTCGGTGAGCAGGGAGCCCGACGCAGGACTCGATCCCAGGACCCCAGGGTCATGACCTGAGCCGAAGGTGGCTGCTTAACCGACTGAGCCACCCAGGCGCCCGTGAGATGTTTTCCCTTCTTAAAATAACTGATCAACATACAAATCTACAAATGGAAAAAGAGAAAAAGTCAAGTTTTTAAAGTGTATACCTGCTTGAGTCTTCACAATGACACTCATACGACGACGGACAGAATCGAAGTTTAAGGTGTGAAGAAGTTCATACCTTTATGAGGAGAAAAATGAGAAAGAGAAAATACCTAGACCACACTGGGGAAAAGTAAACCACCACAGAACATCCTGAATAGAATTCTCCCGTTTTGCTAAGGGTTGCTGGCTGGCTGAGTGCACAACTGTCACTTTCCGTTGGGACTCTGAAATGGTTCTGCACTTAGAACTTAGATTACTGCAAACAGAATGAACAGAGTGAGTACACAGGACTGGAGGACAAAGAGCTGCCCAGACAAGCCATTTCTGGAGGGGTCTAGAAATAGTCCCACCCTGCCAATTATTTTAATCACTGATGGGGTGCTTACTATGTGTCGAGCAAAATGCTAGGTACTAGAAAACAGACATGACCCTGCCTGAGTTCCCTCCCTAAAGAGGCTCATTGTGTGATGAGGGAAGCAGAGGGTAAGGAGATGACTACCTCTCAATATGCCATATACTGTAATAAAGGAACTCACAGGGGAAAGGTGAAAGTACAGAAAGAAGAGATCTGAAGGAAGGCTTCCTGGAAGAGGCAGTGCCTCGGCTGTGTTCTGCAGGAGTGGCATGATGAAAAAAAAAGGGCATGGCACTGTGAGTAGAGAAAAAGGCATGTGCAAAAATAGTTCACCAAAGCCTGAAATCCAGTTGACAGGGGCACAGCAAGAGGAGTAAGCAAGGGCTGGGAGATGAAAACATTGTGGTCCATTCAGATATTTGGAATTTTATCCTAAGAGCAACAGGAATTTACTGAAGGGTTTAAACAGTGGAATGATATGATCAAATTTGTACTGAGTTAATAAATCAGATGTAAGAACGCAGAAGAGAAAATAAGAGTTAGTTATTATAAAAAGATGGGGAAATATTTTTTGAAAATGAGCAACGTGGACCCAAGTATCTGACCTAAGAATATTTACTATGAAGCCTGTTTCTGATGGGAGTGGTCAGGTCACCGGTTCTGGGATGTGCGTATGAGTAAGAAATCTACATGTAGCGTATCATTTGGTGCTGACCAGATGGGGGCACTGTTGTGAACTGGCTAGAACCTGGACTCTTTGCCTGGCTTTTAAGCATCACTTCCCTAAGGGGTACATTCCCCAAACGCATCTACACATATTACAGGTTTCTGAGATGGGTCTCATGAGATGCTAAGGGCCAGAATAGAAGTTAGATAAGATAATTACATTTCAAGTTCAGATGAAGGAATTCAAATTAATCACAGAGCCTAATTAAAATCTGCCATTAAGCCAAGGTGGTTTTGCCCACTGGGCTCTCTGCACATAAAAAAAGAAAAAATCCAAAACACTGCTGCATCAGGGTACTTGCCCTGGGGCTCACACTTGAGTGGGGAGAACAAGACTAAGCTTCTGACACCACAGCTGCCGTGACCGGCTGCGCCTGCAAGTTCATGGGCTTTTCTTGCAGTGGGTGTTCGAGACCTAAAACTGGCATCTGTGTTTGAGAAAGTCCAGGCAGACTCTCATTCGGGCTCTTGGGACCCACATGTGAATCAAACAATAATAATTTCCACCACAAGTCCCAGTTTCTACCACTCTATGAAAAATGTCTTCTACTCCAACTACATTTACATAAAATTCCCACCGGGAAAGCAGAGTCTTACACATTTCTAGATGTAATAAGTTTCCTTTGCAGCCCTTCCTAAATCCACCCAAGGCTGACTGTGGGGTTAAGACATGATAAACATCAAACACACAGTGCTACTTACTCTTCTATTTCTTTTCTTTGGTTCTCTACTCTCATGTGGCCATTCTGAATTCCTACAAATGTGAACCCATACCTGTCAAAAGCAACAAAAAGATCTTTGTGGATCTCTAAAGAGCAATTAATTTTCCCTTGCACTGGGGTTACTCGTATCGTTTATTGTTTTCTTATCTTATGTGTGAAGAAAAAAAAACAGTCTATAACTATACTTCCCTTTAGTGGCTGAGATGACAGGAAAGAGGAAGTCAAAGCCCAGTAACCAGTTGGAAACAAAAGGCAATTTGTAATTCCAATTCTGTAGCAGACACATTGGGTGACCTTTTAACCACTTAAACATCTCAGGCCTCAAGGGTAACACAGGGCTGTCAGTTTACAAAGTGACGTCAAAATTGCTGAGAGCACTTCAAAAGAACTCGTATTGTATAAAAAGTGGCCACTGTTATATAATTTTCAGAATGTCATATGAACATTTGGACATCTGGTTGGCACGTACCAACAGTAATGCAGGTCACATCTATGTGTTGCTACTTTCTTTTTGGTCTTAATTGGCTATGTTTGGGGAATTTTTCACAAACTTTCAGATAAAGCATTTCAGCTTTTTATTAAAGAGTATTTATAAGATAAGGTCATTGAAGCAAACGGAAAAAACAATTCCAGTCCTCCTGTGATTTCACTTTCTCAGAAGTATAAGGAGTGCTCACTTCTTTTTTAAACTCTTCAAAAATGCTCGTGCATTTCTCTACAAGTTATCTAAGGGTTTTTAAAACAGCCTTATTGAGGTATGACTGATACACAACGAACTTCTCAAACTGCAGACGTGCAAACACCTGTGAGATCATTACGGGTGTTCTGTTGTTTGTGGTAAAGAACACTTAACATGAGATCTACCCTCTCAACAAATTCTAAAGTGCAAAACACTGCGTTGTTTCTGCGGGTACAAAGCTGTAGGGCAGATCTCCAGAATGTATTCGCCCAGCATAACATAAGTGCTTACTTTTTAGCTCCTTTCACCAAAGCTATTTCATCTGGCGAAGAGGACACGTAAGTTGATCCACCTGATTCTGTAAGTCCATCAACAGCATCATTTGTTTTAATTTCTACAGTATGACATAAACACAAGGCACGCAGGAAGAGCTCTTCTCGGTTCTGTTGAACAGTAACAGAAACATGACTATTATTTTCCCTTTCATCACCTGGTAGTCAGTGAACAGAGAAAAGGTATTAATGTGAGAAAATGTTATAATCTCCAGCAAACTGAGTAGCAGAAATTTCTAAATCCCTAATACTCAGATGAGCTATAGATCCTGCCTTGTACCTAACAGCATCCCTGGGTCGCAACTAACATACTGCAGGGGCTCTGTTAACTCATTCAGGCTACTGTGGTGCCAGCCAATACTAAATCAGCGAATTCTTTATGGCCTAAAAGAGTTCATTCAGTATCCAATTCACAATCTGGCAAATAGCTCAGGTGCAGGGAGACTTGGGTTCATTTAATGTCTAGACGCTCCTGGGACTTGAATGATTTGAAAAGATTTCATTCTTAGAGCGGCTCATATTTTTAAAGACAAAGCATAAAGAATTATGATCGTACAGACAGGCAAGTGAAATTTTGGCCCAAAAGCCATTTTCCACGTTCCTCCCTATTTATGGATTCTACTTGTTCACAATCTCCAGAGGTATCAGTGAAACAGGGAAGTTGAAGTTAAAAGAGCAAAGAGTTATTCCTAAGTTGGTGTTAGGCACTCAGAGTCTTCATTTCCACTACATTTCCACTACATGCACACACAGATTGATTTCTTTGGGTAAAATGGTAATTCAGAATATGCCACCTTATCTGCTTTGTCAAAATATGTTAAGGGTCCATCAGTTTGAGAGAGTCCATCAGTCTCCTGAGCTGCACCTTTATACTTGTGCCCGTCTATGCAGCATTCAATGAATTCCATGCTATTTTCAGTGAGCGTTCCAGTCTTGTCTGTAAATATATAATCCACCTAAAAACAAGGACACAAACAGATGCAGTTTTATCTTCTTTGGTGTGATTCATTTTTTTGTTGTTAAGCTGTAAAGAACGGCTCTTTTCATGTCCAAACAGTAGCAAAGCGCTGTTTCTAATATTTCTTGTCCAATGGTCAGGTAATTACAAAAGCAGTATTATGAAAAGAGTGGCAAATGAGTAGGAATTTTTTTTAAGTTAAAAAAATTTAAGTAAACTCTGCACCACCCATGGGGCTCAAACTCACAACCCCAAATTCAAGAGTTGCAAGCTCCACTGACTGAGCCAGCCAGATGCCCCCAAACTAGTGTTTTTAAAGGCAGTGAAACTGTATCACATGCCCAAGGTAGACGCACTCAAATACAGAAGACAAACAGGAAAGAAAAATGTGGCTATTTTATCAAACTAAGAAACTTTCAGTTTATTACTTATCTACTTTGATGTAAAGATGTTCTAAAATAAAAGCCAATTTTCCAAGTGGGAAATAAGAATATGCTGATCCCTTTTACACACACACACACACACACACACACGCATGCACACGCATGCGCGCACGCGCGCGCGCACACACACACACACACACAAATATTTGAAAGGAACTTAAATTAACTGGGATGTAACAAAACTTTTCCTTGGAAAGTAAGATTCTCGATGAAGATACTGGGACTGAAGTTATACACTGCAGATTGAATCAGAGTATGGATGGTCAGGGAAAATAATAGTATCAACTGTTACTTAAATAGGAGACACAGTAAGGCTTTAATGTCCAAAAACATCACTGAGGTTTCTTTCCACATACTGTGTATATTCTTAGATACTCCTGAAAAAAGTTTCCAGTTAAAAACAAAACCAAACCAAACCAGAGTTTATAATAATAGGTTAAAGTATAATATAAGCAAAAAAGTAAAATATAAGCATTCTTTCATAGATAATGGAAAAAGTAAGCTATGAAATAAATTTTCCATGCCAAATAAACCACTTTGAGCATTTCCACTTTATCTCAGTTTTTATCTCTTCTATTTATAACATCTGGCTTTTGGAAACCCACAATTTTATCCTCCTTTTTGGCACTTTATGCTTAAATAGTTAAAATTATGGGCTGACAGGAATAAGCATAAGCACAAGATGAAGGTTTTCATTATGTAAGGGAGAAAGAGATGAACTCCAGCAGTACTTGCTTTCTAATTATTTTTCAAAGCTTTTCACGGTAGCAGCACTGGCACAAATATAGCATTTCAATCTTCCTTTTTTTGTTCTGTTAGCCAGCCAAATTTGAATTCTCTCTTTAAATTAATCCAAGTGGTATTATTCTTGTATTGTCTAGATTTTTCCAGTTCAAATAGAACCCTTTGGGACCTTTTTTTCTGATCAAAATTATTTACCTTCATTTTCCCCTGCAGGTTCTCCTGGGTTATTGCACCTCCCACATCTGGATCAGCATTAACCCACTTCAAATCTTTTATAAGTGCCAAAGGTGGTAGTTTAAAAAAATACATCGTGCAATTGTTTCCCTACATAGAACGTTCTGTGCGGTATGGATCTGTATACAATTGATCTCACATGTATAGGCCAACAAACTATACCCTAACACGGTAATTATCAAGTTGTAGTGTGCATCACACTCACTTGGAGGATTTGTTAAAACTCCAACTGCTGGCTTCTATTCCCCAGTTTCTGATTCAGCAGCTCTGGGGCAGGGGTAGATAACGGACATTTCTTTTGTTTTTATAAAGACTTTATTTATTTATTTGACAGACAGTGAGAGAGGGGAACACAAGCAGAGGGAGTGGGAAAGGGAGAAACAGGCTTCCCACTGAGCAGGGAGCCCAATGCGGGGCTCGATCCCAGGATCCTGGGATCATGACCCGAGCCGAAGGCAGGACGCTTAACAACTCAGCCACCCATGTAATGGACATTTCTAATTAAGTTCCTAGGTGATGCTGATGCTGCTGGTCCAGGGATTGTACTTTGATGAGAACCACTGTACCTGGCAAAGGGGGAGGAGAGGATCAGCTGTTACTAAGATGTATTCTCATACTTAAAGGAGAAAGAGGACTAAAGAGTGAGAGGCTACCGGCTTGCCTGACTCTCAGTAGTAGCCTATTCCTCTCTAGTGGTGGGTTTGAGGATGCTGGAAAGGCACTTCTTTATCAGCAAGCTGAAACTCATCATTTTATGGATGCAAAGCCTAAAGTGAGACAGCTGTCCTAGAGTGGAAAGAGCCCGGAACTAAAACAAAGGTTCATGAACGCATGGAAATGCCTATTTTGCAGGTCAAAAATCTTCGTATCGTTCAACCTAATGGAACATTCGCACTGGTGTCTTGGCTTCACCACCTACTAACTTTGTGACCCTGGAAAATTCGCATCTCTGTAAACTTTAAATATTAACCTTAAATAACCAAGCCTGTTGCACAAGGCTGTAAAGATTGGAAAAGAAAGTACAACAATAAATGTTTATAAACCATAAGGTATTACATAGATGCTGATAGTCATTGCTGTTGACTTGATCAAAATCACACAGTCCTGGACTCTTTCCATCATCTCACATGCCCTCTTTTTTCTGATCAATTATGATCACATTACTATAGTTACATATGATATGTATGTTTCCTTAACTGAATGGTGAGTGACTTGAGGGTTTCTTGTTTACTTTGTAATAGTACTTTCTGTACCACCAACATATTCTGGATAGTGTAAGCTTACTACATAAAATATTTTCAAGATGGGTTGAAACCATTTGGTTGCCTAAGAGACTGATGCCTGATTGTAAAAGACTCCATTTTTTCCCAACTGAATAGTCTACTTCCTTTTTTAAAGATTTATTTATTTTACGGGGGGGGGGGGGGGAGGAGAGGGAGAGAGGGGGAGAGAGAGAGCACGTGCGCATGAGCAGGAAGGACAGATGGCAAGGAGGAGAGGATCTCAAGCAGATTCCACGCTGGGCCCAGAGCCCTACCCGGGGCTGGATCTTACAACCTGGGGATCACGACCTGAGCTGAAACCAAGAGTCAGTTGCTCAACTGACTGTGCCACCCAGCTGCCCCTACTTCTTTTTGTTTCCCAAGTCAAACAGTATCCTAAATGTATCTTCCCATTTTAAAAATATCAGTGTGGGTCATTTTTTTTAAGTAGGTTACACGCCCAGCATGGATCCAAATGTGGGGCCCAAACCCATAACCCCGAGATCCCAGCCTGAGCCAAGACCAAGAGTTGGACATTCAACTGACCGAGCCACCCAGGCACCCCTGAATGTGGGTTATTTTAAAGAGATGAGGCAAGTATTTGCAATGGTATCGATGGGACCTAATTTGACACTGCTTTTTAGAACATAAAAAGTCATACAGATCTGAAATTATGACTCATCAGGGAGGAAACTGGTTAAACTCAACTTTGTGTGCACTGGTCCACTGAACAGTAAATGGTCTAGGAAACTATTTCAAGACTTCTTTGCATTTTCATTCAGGTAGTTTCCACACATACAAGCTGATAATGAAGCCAGGTTGTTTTTACACCATATAAATTAAAGTGGTGGTCTGGCTATTAACTTCATGATTTGACTAAATGACAATCACCCCCAGAAAGGCAGCTTTTGGTAGGGGAAAGAAGTGGTGGCTGAAATGAAAAGTGTAGTTTCTTTTCACTGATCAAATTTACCAGAACATTACCCAAAGCTCTACTTTGCTTTCTGCAGTGTGAATACAGCCTGAATGATAGCAGTAAGATTACTTTCTACTAGGTAATATGGAATCTGCTGAGGTGGGGATCTGGAAGATGTTAAGAATCTCATTTGGTGACACCTGCCTTGGATATCCTGCCGGTTTCTAGAGAACATTAGAAGTCACATGCAGCATGATGGCTGTTCTATTTGCAGTGTCCTGGGGCTATCGCCACATTCACCCTTGGGCAGGTGAATCCACAGAGCCAGGCACTGGACCTAGAGTAGGTGGATTTACTCAACTAAATCACCTGTGTCAGGGTGGCTTGTAACTCAATTATTTTTTTCAAGTAATACTGCTGTAATTGATGCTTTTTATTGGGACTAGAGTAGTTCTATCCAGACAGCTCTGTTCCTGGATGAAAACTTCTGGTTTACAAAGGCTAAGTAAGGTCAGCTGTGGCAGCTGAAGTCACCTTCAAGAGAATCTTCTGGGAAAAATATCTACGGGCAAAAAGCATTTGTTCATTAATTTCTTGTTCTATCCTTAGTGACTCAGTATCTCTGTGGGATGCAGATTCTGCAGTCTGGGATCCTGGAGTCATGTTGTCACCTCTCAATAAAACTGATATCTGGAGCGTCCTTTCACCCTTGTGATTGTAGTTGTTAAGGTGGTACTTTGGGGGAGCCTGGGTGGCTCAGTGGGTTAAACCTCTGCCTTCGGCTCAGGTCATGATCTCAGGGCCCTGGGATCGAGGCCCGCATTGGGCTCTCTGCTCAGCGGGGACCCTGCTTCCCCCTCTCTCCCTGCCTGCCTTTCTGCCTACTTGTGATCTCTCTCTGTCAAATAAATAAATAAAAATAAAATCTTTAAAGATGGTACTTTGGTTTAGGCATGGCGGGGTAAAGAACAGAAAGAGCGGGGGCAGCGTGGGGGGGGCAGGCTAAATTCAGGAAGAGGTTTTTTTTTTTTTTTTTTTTGAGGTGTAGGTGCAACTTGGCACCATTGGAAACAAGTGTGAGGCCCTGTTCCAGTCGCACGGCTCCATGAACTGAATTTGCATCTCCCAGTCATAGAAATGACATTTCCACAGCCTTGACATTCTAAATATCATGAAAGTTAAATGAAAGCCAAAAAATTCCCCCAGCCTGTGAAGATCATTACGTGACACACAGTACATTCAGACAAAGGGAAAAATCTTCTCAGTACTGATGAGAAAAGCACACATGAAGTCACCGTTTGCAGAATTATAGCTGCCCTGGGAGACAAATGCACCTGGCTTAGAAATGATGCCACAGCCTGGACTGCACTGGATACAGAACAAAAAGCATTTTTGAGGGGCCCATGCCCTTATACTTTGACTTCATTTAAATTCCTGCACTGGAATTAACAACTCTGCTTGCTAGGAATGCAAACTGTCTGATCAGAAATGTACCAAGACACTGTCAACAGGACAACTCTGGTCAGTGTTGCTTATGGAAGAAAACAGTCATAAAATAGCTTTATTTACTACCCCAGAGTCTATCCCCAAATGGTAACAAATGGTGATGAAGACTAACTACATGTGCCTGTTCCAAAGCAACAGCCCATAATCTAACATCACCAGGTGAGTAGTTTTTTTTAAAAGATTTTATTTATTTATTTGACAGAGAGAAACACAGCTAGAGAGGGAACACAAGCAGAGGGACTGAAAGAGGGAGAAGCAGGCTTCCCGCCGAGCAGGAAGCCCGATGTCGGGCTCGATCGCGGGTCTCCAGGATCATGACCTGAGCCGAAAGCAGTCGCCCAACCAACTGAGCCACCCAGGCGCCCCTAACATCACCAGGTGAGTTTTAAAGAGTATTTCCATCACATTTAAATTTTATATATAAAGCGGGATATGCCTCAAAAAAGTGCCAACAATATGATTAATGCTACAGCTATGAAAACACTCCTTGTCTTTGTTATATGCCTACGTAAGGAGTATCTAAATCACATTTCCCAACGTGAAATGGTCACATACATTGGTAAGCCAGAGTCTAAGAACAGATATTTTCAATGTATTAATTTCTTTTAAGTAAAAATACATTCTAACCTGACCCAGTTCTTCATTAAGGTCTGAGGTGTTAACCAGGGCTCCTTCTTGAATTTCTTCGTCGTAAAAGTCCTTATCCCATGAAATGAAGAAGGAGCCCAAGAATTTCTGCATTTCTACAGTGACATACATAGATACAGGAATGATAAAGTTGAACAGAACCATAAATGACAGGAAGTCAGTGAACATTTTCAGGACCTAAAACAAAAGAAATAGTTTGTGCTGGTTAGATATTCAGTTCTAGCAAACAAGTACAAAATAAAGAACTAGCCAACTTTCTACCTTTTATTTCAATGCTGAAAGCAGTGCTGTTGCTATAAAGACACTTCCTAATGATACTATCCCGTTGGCCAAAGTTCTTATCACAGTATGTGAAAAAAACATTTACAAACACCCTCAATTTTATCCATTATACTTCAGTAAATGTAGCTTTTGACCTAACACTTTTCCACTTCCTTAAATTCTCTGCCTTTCCCTCAATATGAACACAGGATCGAAGCTTCTGTGTAGGCATCTATTTCTCATGTTCCCATCACGATATACCACAAGCTCGTGGATAGTCACACACCAGAGATTCTTGCTCAATTGCTTAAAACTCTTAACTAAAGAGCTAAAAATAAGCACAGATGCCTAAAGTAAAAGAAAAAAAAATACTATAAAACTTCTTAAATATCTAATAGCTTCGGGCTACTATACAATCTGAGAAAACCCGGAAGCTAACAATAGGTATCCGTATCTGAATGTTTCAATAAAGGGTGGCTTGGTCAAAAATTGCTAGGGTTAAAATTTTTAGCAAGAGTTAAAAGTTTCAGCATAAAACCGATTACCTTCAAAGCTTCCCGCTCTTTCTGAGTCTTTTGGTTATACCAAGGTTCATCATTATAGGGGGTACTTTGCCAAACATACTTTAGAGTAGTGCATACTGCAGCTTTGGTCAGTAAGAGAAATAAATACACAATCAGGAAGGCATTGATGGATCTGAAAAATAAGATATTATGGATATTATTATTTAAGATATCAACCACACAATAATTCAACCATTCAGTTTCCTAAAGCTTCTCCTGTGTACAATGTGTAACCTCAGTTATCACTGCAGAAGCCTTTCTTCTCAGCTGGTAAAGTGGAAAAGCCAGCCCTGACCTCCTGACTTGTTTGTTGGTCACCAATGCTCCCTGGAGTACAGTGGTTGACTAGCTTAAGACACTTAAAAAAAAAAAAAAAAGGATCCCATAAAGTGAGGAGACATACATGCATAGACAGTACCTACTCAACCCCTACAGAAAGTGTAGGTGGTTTCCATTTCCCTAAATCCTAGGAGTTTGCAGTAGAGGGTGGGGGAGCCAATGTCAATCCCCGAACTTAGTTAGTGTGGATTCTTTTAATCTGAAAGTAGGGCTATGGAGAGGGTGCTACTGATGCACGGGATATCCATGGCAACGACAGAGTAAGGTCCCTGCTGTAGGAATTGGCTTGAAGCTCTAGCACAGCAGACTATTATCTACGTCATTGAACTTCCACTAGAGGAACACAAACCATTATCCAGCAGCAAAAAGAACAAAATTCTACTTCGACTGAACTTTGCCCTTGAATAGCTACATGAGCTTATTAGGTAAGTCACTCATCTCGGAGATCATTTCTTCATCTGCAAAGCAGGCAGGCTAAAAGGAGTTACTCCACGGAGCTGCTCGGAGGATTAAACGAAATTAGACATACAAATCACTGAGCACAATTCTGGAACGTAAGAAGTGCTCAATGTGGTAGCGGCTATTATAACTGTTGTTTTTTTGTTATGGTTGTTACTCGGAATTACTGAAAAGTAACTATGTCACAGCTCAGTCGCTACTGAAGAGATTGTGGTGCACACTAACTTTTCAACAGCAGAACGCTTCTGAGATTTCCCTTGGTAGTTCAAAGCCATTTTGGTTTCCATCCCAGTGTAAACAGCAACTCCTAAGGAATAAAAGAATACAATGAAAACTAGGTCACAAGTATGACTACCAACCAACTTCCCCCCAAGTTGGATCTATCCACTCTTCCCATCTATAAAAATCGGCATTCTTAACCTTAGTCTAGTCATCAGTTGACACATCGTGTATAATATAATTTTCATTCTACATACTTTATTTGTCACATTTCGAGTTAGTTTATTTACCACCTTCTAAGTGCCTAACACGGAAAAATAGGCTTAGACTGAGTGGCAATTATCTGCAATGTCCAATTTGTAACATGCACCACTTATTCACAGGCTTTACAAAGCATATTTCTGATAAAGAGATATTAAAAATTATTTACCATATATCTTCTTGGTATTTTTTAGTGTAGCTCCTTTCAACAAGAGATTCTCAGGTCCCAAAGACCTAAATGAAAAATGAACACAGCTTATCGAAACAGCCCAATAAATACAGCATCATCAACTCTGGGGACATAGTTTGCCCTAACACACATCTATCTCCAAAGGGTTCAGAATGTATCTTTCCACTTATATCATATGCTTACTCCCCGGGATGAGCTGGAAAGATCTTTCCCTCGGAACTTCCTTGAGGGTACAGCACAGTTGGAAGCATAGCATGAGTGACCAGCAGCATACAGAGGTAAAGGGGGGGGGGGCACCGAGATAAAAGGATTCTGAGTCACAGATAGCAAGAATAGTACAGAGCGGCAGACAGCAAGAAACAGAAAGAAAAAGTGACAAATAAAAGACCGGGAAAGCAGCCATCAAGGTGGGAAAGACGTACTGACATATTCAGAGAGTAAACCCGCCTTTGGGGCAATCACTGGGCGCCTGGCATTTAAATTCCTTTTGAGCGTGGCTGTAAAGGCCAAGTGGAAAAATTGACGTAATTAACTGGATGACAGAGGAGGGAAGAAAACATCCCTTTTTATATGAATTGCTTTGTTATAAATGATTAGCCTTTCATTTTGCTTCAGTCCAGGTAATTCTCTCAGCTTTTTCTCTACTGCCTTACCCCTCAATTACTCTCCCTTAGCCACCATTCTCCAGGTGTACCCCCAACACAGTCCGCCACCGCACAACCAAGCACAAAAACCACAGCGCCCAGAACAGATGTGGGCCTCCAAGGGCCTGGAGCTCTGAGGCTTTGGACACCCCCACCATCACTTGCGACACCACCTGCCTGCTGGGATGCTGGTTAGTTAAGGCGGGTTGATTCACCACTACATCCTTTTTTTTTTTTTAATAAAGTAAAGTATTTGGTTATTTTAGGGGGCTTTAAAGAGAAAGACACCCGCCCCCTCCTGAAAAGGAAAGGTTAAAGGAACAACAAACTAACCTGGCAGCCGCCTCAAGACTATTACTATAGATATTGATTCGCCCAACAAACCTGCAAAAAGAACATAATGGCAAATGTGTCTTCTATATCAAAGTAAAAATCTATATACCACGTAAATGGGAATGAATCAAGATACAGATAATACAAAAGAGATTAAGACTGAATGAACTACAAAAATGTATAATATTTCTGGGGAAAAAAGTTATGCTGAACCAACACGACATATAACATTTTCATATATTTTTAAAAATAATATTATGGGTTATCAGAACACAAAGATTCAAAATTGATTTTCAAACTCTAGTTGGCACTGTGTGTGCACAGAACACTCCCACTCACTTTTATGTCACATAAATAAGTAACCTCTATTTTAGATTCATGCGAAGAGAGGTTTCTGGTGCTAATATACAACTTCTTTCACTTGTGCATGCATCAGACTCACTGGAGTGCTCACTAAACTGGGCACTTTGGGGCCCCATCCCCAAGCTCTGGATTCAGGTGAGAATCTGCATTTCCAACAAGTTCCCAGGCGACGTTGCGCTGCCCCAAAATGACCCTTTGAGAACCCCTGCATGAGTCTTTGGAGGCAAACATTTGCTGACCACCTGGGAAATTTCCAAGCTGTGTCTTTCGGCTGATCTCAATACTGAGCTTGATCTGCTCACTTAATACGGCTAGGCACACGATAATCAGCAATCTATAAAATTCTCATCACTGTTCTTCAGAAAAAGTGAACTATGATTACTATATACACAAAGTATGACTATGACGGTCTGCTCACTTATTCACCACGTATTAATTGTGCCAGTGCTGTGGTAGGTGCTGCAGACATGCTAGTAAGCCAGAGACACGTTCCTCCCCCTAAAGACAGACAGGTTAACAGGCAATTACAATGTAAATGATCACCACTCGGGGTGGTGGAAGTACAGGTATTCTGAAGACACGGAGCAAGGACACTCAATCTAGTCTAGAAAAATCAGGAATAACCTTCGCTGCCCTAAAATTCTCCTTTGTATTTAAGGTAACTGAAAAATTTAGGAGCTGCCATATGAACATGCGAAAATGTATACTGGTCTCTAACACAGGCAGAATCAGCCACTCCTTTTTCTGTAATTCTGTGGGCCTTTTACTCCATTCTATTATGCTGCTGTACTACGGGCCTAGCTTTAGTAAATATTTATCTGTCTTGCAAACTCCGAGCTCCCTGAAGGCAGGGAACAGCTGTTTTGTTTTATGATCCCAGTTCGTACTCTCAGGGTGGACACAGAAGAAAGGAAAGAGGAAAGAAGGCATCATGGGAAGAGGGAAGGCACTGTTCTGGTAGTAGGACGAATACTTTGCTTCTCCACTACTGTGCGTTGGTGTTAAGCCACATCCGACCATTTGGCCCCCTATTATGACCAACAGAATTCATTAACAAGATGCCTGGCATGGGTAATTGATGCCATCTGTAAGAGGGAACAGAATGAGATTAACTTGCCCAGGTGGGGATAAAACTTGTTACTCTACCCTCAAAACAGCACACTCTCATCAACCAAACTAACCAGTCTTAAAAATCAAATGCCAAATTTTTGAGAACCTACAATGACTGCTAATCAGCAAATCTACTCCAAAGCCTAAGTATAGGAAAATAGAGGAAATTACACCACTTCGTGGTCTGATTAATGCATGAATCTGACAGAGCAGCCTTAAGGGATAACGTAATCTTAAAATCTGATAGATGGTCATGTTTACAAATAACAAAAATAGAAGAAAAATCACAAGTAAGGTGTCTGGGCCCACAGTGATTTATCTTCGGCTGGTAGTGAACAAGGCTGATTTGATTCATTTCCCTGCCAGAAAGAAAGAACAGCTCACAAACGCACGAATGAAGGAGGGCTAGAAAGTGCTGGGTGTTTCTTTGCAATACTGGTGGCAAAAAGCAGCAGGGTCCACAGACTACCAGACTGCAGGACGCCACCAGGAGATTCTTACTTGTAGAGGTCAGGCTGAGGCTGCTCACATTCAATTGCTGCTCGGAGGGTAGCAATGGAATCGGCTGTACATAGCTCAATGGTATCCCGTACTGCATAATGTGTCTAGATGAAGAAAGAAGAAAAACCAAAACCAAGAAAAAGCGTTTCTTTTCGTAATCGTACACCCACCTTATTCCAGCAACACAGTATGTTTTAGTGAGAGGCTTTGGCAGAATAATACAAATATTGATGCACATTTCCCACTAACTGAATTTTATGGTATTATTTTTCAAATATATTACAAATCATTAGAAAGATAACCCCGCTGCAAAGGGATTTAAAAGATGAGGAAAAAATGAAAAGCTTTTCCTGATAGTGACAGCAGAGAGTATTCCATTTGTAGCATGCACATCCGTAACTGAAGACCCAATGAAAAACTTAATCCGTTTCCTTTTTCTCCTATTTATAGAACTGGGCCCTGTTATTTTGCTCACCATAGAGTATGGTGATATCACTGTATACATATGAACTGAACATAAATAACCCTTTGCGTCATAAGAAAGCTAATATTTTGCCAACAGAAAGAAAAAAATCATTAATAGTTTCACTATACGAATACCATAATTAATGATCTTGAAAATGCTCAAAGAGGCTACATTTCATAGGAGAAGCAGTGATATGATGTGTTTTGCTTTAGTCAGATAGTTGGCATATTCTGCTACTGTATATTATGCACTTGATTTACCTAGAACTCAAGGCAGCCTCCAATAAACCCATTTATAAATCATCAAAGGAGGGCTAACACAGATTCCAAGACTGCGCCACTTATGCAGAAGGGAAAGCTACTGCACGGTCTTCCGGGAATATTACGGAACTGCCTGAGTGCTATTTAAAACTCTCCCTTGCTTTTGAAAACCTGTGTACTTTCAGCTGATTTGATCGGATCAACTTAACTGAAAAAAGAGATCACTCAAAAGTCTTCTTCTTCTAAACAACGTTTTCCCCTCTTAGGGCATCTTTAGGTAGATTTCTTGATTTTTATCTTGACATTTCCTCAAATTTTACTTTGTTTTTGAACAGTTTAAACGCACCAGTTCATCACCATGCCCTTGGGGTGCAGAATTAGTCATCTAACAGGCATTTCAGTTCCTGTTTCACATACTGAGTCCTAGTTCTCCACTCCAGATGGAAAAAAAAAAAAACAGGGAAAAGCCCTCAAGGATATGCACAGAGGTGAGCACATTAGTGCCCTTATTTAAACGCAGCATTGAGAGGATATATCTTCATACCCTGTGGAGCTCTGGACATCGGCCAAGAACTGATTGCTGGAAAGTACGTGAAGTAAGTTATCCTCCAGTTTGAGCAAACTTACTCTAGCTCATTTATAATTCCTCCTCATTGCAAAGAACAAACATTTGCCAAACAAAACCCTAAGGTATCTTTTTAAAACGCAACCAAACTACTCCAAGATACAGTTTCTATATGCCATGAATAAAAATTTTTAAAGAAAATTATCACTTTTAAAATAAAACTAGATCGACAGAGTACATCAAGTTATTTTTATAGTTACATAGCTTAAGCCCATAATAACATTCATTTTAAAAAGCCAAAATAAATAGGAAATTTATTGCACAAATCGGAAAAAATAAGATGAAAGACTGGGAGCAGTGGGAAGCAGTACCATATGATTAACTACCCTGAGCTCGAGATGTTTAGGCAAGGTTTCCTTTTCATTACCTTGCAATTGGATTCCCCATCAAGACTGGCTGTAGTAACGTAACAGGTTCCATCACTAGTGCAGGATGAGAGAAGAATGAGATCACAGGGGAAGGTTTCCTCTGCCTGCACTTCTACTACATCACCAACCTAGCAGGGAAAGAAAAAGAAATAAAAATATTCTTAATTCCAAACAAAGCACGCATTACACCGCAAACTGAAGGGAAAACAGTAGCAAGAGACCTCCCCTGCTCCTAGGGAGTGTCTCAGCATCCCTCACCACATGAAAGATGATGAAAGACTATTATTCAACATTCAACATCCTCTGCAAGGTCAAAGGACTTACTGATGTAGTCAGATTACCTTACTAGTGAACTTAACTTTCAAATAAACAATTTCAGTACCCTGGGAGCCGTCTGCTCTCTGGCGTTTTTTAGCACTGCTGTTCAATAAGACGATGACCACTATCAGTTCATGAAACAATCCAGAAAATCTGCATGTCTCAACCTGAGCACTTCCTGAAAACACTGGGCAGCCACTGTCCTACTCCGCATCATGCAAATTTCAACATGCTCTGCCTTCCCTATGCTAATAACAGCTGTTAGAGTTGGGTGCCAGTCCCTTCTTCAGTGCTCGGAAAAATGTAGCCAATTGGAGAGGCATCTACTTTTCCTGTAATATTTGACAAAAAAATAATTTTCAAATAGGTCACTTTCCAATAATTCATCTGCTAGCAGAAGACTCTATTCATAAAGCCATGGGAAATGATTTCCTCTCAGCAAGTACAGGAAAAACATGAGAAGAAATCATGAACCACTTCTAGTGCCAACAATTTAAAATGTAGGGAATAAATCATAATGGTTAAAAGGTACATCTTTTTTTAAAGACTTTATCTGAGAGAGAGAGAGAGAGAGAGAGAGAGAGAGAGAGAGAGAGAGAGCGAGCACATGAGAGGGGAGAAGGTCAGAGGGAGAAGCAGACTCCCCGTGGAGCTGGGAGTCCACTGCAGGACTCGATCCCGGGACTCCAGGATCATCACTTGAGCCGACTGAGCCACCCAGGCGTCCCAAGGAAGACTTTAAAGACTTTATTTCTGTATTTGAGAGAGAGAGTGAGCGAGGGGAGGAGCAGAGGGAGAGGGACAAGCAGATTCCACGCTCAGCGCAAGCCCAACGTGCACCTCGATCTCATGACCCTGAGATCATGACTGTGTACAGACATCAAGAGTCAGACACTTAACCCACTTCCCAGAGACCCCAGAAGGTAGGACTCTGTAAGCTGACTTTGTGGCCCAGCTCTGCCACTTCACCACACGAGCTCGGGTGAGTGCCTCAGATGATTAGGGCCCCCTCCCAGGACTGGTTTGAGCATGAAATGAGAACACAGGTAAAGTGGTTAGCAAAGTACCCAGCACTTATTTACCATTTGAGAATTATTATGGATATACACAGCAACTACTTTACTCCCAGCCTATGAAGGGTCCTAACAGTTTTGGGGAAGGATATAAGAAATCGTCCAGAGTTCGGCGCTTCCCAAACTTTTTCACACTGTGGCACACAGAAAAAATGGTGTCAGTTTTGCACAGCACCTCAGATAAAGGGAGGAAGCTGCTTGTGGCAGAAGATACCCCACTCCGGGAGGGAATCCATATCAGGCACACCAACCCAGATACACTGGTCATGAAATGCTGAATAAATGACAGGAACAATTTTATTTTCTCGCCAATCTTAATCAGCAGCCAAGAGCAACAGCATCGATAACTGTAATTACAAATCGATAATTTGTAAATAATATTTTGTTGGATCTTTCCTTTCTCACTTAAACATTTATGTTGCTTACATAAAATCACAACCTATGATTAAATCCACAGCAGAGAAATAACAAAAAAAACCCCTAAGTCATCTTAAAAGAAGGAAACACTCATTAAAGGATGGAAGATGATTCTTAGGCAATAATACATAAAACCCGCAAACAGACAATTTTTTTCTACAACACGTAGGATTTGCTCAGATATGAACTGTGAAGGTTCTGTATCTGGAGTGCAAGTTGAGGCTGGTGAGATGGCAGATCTCAGAGGGCTGGCAGGCCAGGCTCAGGCGGTTCAGCCTTACTCTAAGGCAAGGGGGGGAGTGGGAAGGGGTTTCTATAGAAAGGGACAACAGGGTCCACTGAGACATTCAACGTGGGCTTTGTTTCCATTTAGCAATGTTAAAAGCAGTAAGAAAACATCACCATCCCTCATGATAAGTATTAGAAAAGACTAGATAATACACAAAATTATATGGTTTTTAGTTCATCAGAGAGCTGAGGTTGCAAGGCAACCAAATGAACTGAATTTCAAAGGGCGGAAAGTCCTTCTGAGGAGAGACAGGAGAAATGAACTGCTTCACAAGTGACAAGGCACAGGAGCAAGAGAGGACTGCCATAAAAGGGCAGAAGAAGAAAACAATGAGATCTTGAACTGATTCTTAAAGGCTTGGTAGGAAATCTGTAAGCCTGAGAGAAAAGAGGAGATCATAACTACAGAGGAGTTATGATCTAAGAGGAGAACATAATCAGTTCTTTCCAGGCATCCATCGGGTGCTGGTGAGAAAACACGAAGGCAGGAGACCTACAGGAGCCTGCCCTCCCTGGTCCAGGCACACCAGTTACGCCAGACTGCTGTGGACAGACAGAGACAAAATATGCCAGAATTGTGGACCCTTCTCTCGTTTGAGGCAAAAACCATCTATGTCTACGAGAAAGGCAAGAAAAACCCTCCTTGGCCTCTCAGGAAAACATCACCACTGCTAGAGGAGACACAGAGGAAACACCATCTGCTGCTGGGGATGCGACAGAAAACCCATGGCTACCAAGCTCTAGCACTAATAAAAGGCAAAGTTCCACTGCCTTTGGAGGTGGGGTGGAAGTACTGGGGCCAAGTATTCAGTACTGAGGGAAACAAAGGTAGTTACACCCTCCTTAATGCTGAGACCGGAAATCACTCTGGTCCTCCCAGGAGCAAAGCCCTCTGGTCCCTCGGGCCCTACACAGAGCACTCCCAGAACTGGAATTTCCAGTGGGGCACTGAAAGCAGCTATGGCCACACCGAAGCCAGCCTGATATAAGGAGTCAGCACAGGACCAGTCCCAGAAATGCTGAGATTTGGGATTATGAAACAGGCATGTAAAAATAAATATAGCTATGACTAAGATATTAGAGTATTTTGTGGAAAAGTCAGACAACATACATGTGTAGATGAGGAATCTGGGCAGAGATGGAAACTATAGAAAAAAAGGCAAAAGGGAAAGTTAGAAAAGAAAAAAGATGTCCTTCCATGGACTTATCAGCAGTTTCCAAAACCAAAACCCATATTCTCTTCCTTACAAAGAACCATGCTTTTACCTTGGAATTTCTTAAGTCCTCTTTGTCGGCTCTCTTTTCTATACTCTAGGATTTGATCCAGTCCCATGGCTTCTTGTGCCATCTACATGGTGACGAAACCAAATTTCAACTGCAACTCAAGCATCTCTAAGCTCGAGGCTTGACAATTCCATCTGGATGTCTAACAGGTATCTCAAAATGAACAGGGCTAAAATGGAGTTTTTGATTTCCCTTTGACTCCCACATTTGTCACTAAACCTATTCTTCTCCCAGCCTTCTCCATCTTATTTAATAACCATCATTTTGTTTAATAGCTGTTTAATTCATCCAGTCGCTCAGGTCAAAACCAAGAAGGTTATCTTTATTCTTTTTTGCTCTTTTTCTCCCTCCCTGCATCTAGAATATCACTAAGTCCTGATGATTCTACCTCCAAAAAAATATCCTGACTATATCCATTTATCTTAATCGTGACACAGGCGATATGAAGTTGTGGTTATGAGCACAACTCGTAATTCAAACTTGTTTCAAATCCCAGATTTTCCACTTACTCGTCGTGGATAAGTTTCTTAGTATATGTGCTGCCAAAACGAGCACTATGGACAAGTTTCTTAATCTCCCTGTGCCTCAGTTTTATCATTTGTAAAGAGGGAATAATCAAAGTACCTACCTCATAGGACTGTTCCAAAGTAAGGATTAAATCAGGTAATATAGTGGGAAATGCAATGCCTGGCGCATTTATGTTATATATAAATGTTAACTATTCTTTTTGTTATTGTTATCTCTACTACTGTCATCCCAATATAGGCTCTTACCCTCTTCTGCACTGAGGCTACACACAAAATTACTCTCTTACTCAAGGGCTTACCCACTTCCCCAGGCAAGCAATCAGACATTTAGATACTTTTAGTTTATAGGCATTTCTTGCCACACACAGATATTCCGGAAAGGGCCGAAGCAAACAGCATTTCACACAATAGCAACAACTGATTTAATTAAGATTATACCTGGTTGAGATCAGCCTCAAGGCAAAGAAGCCTGATGAACAAAAGGTAGAAGATGGGGGGGGGTCTTTCTAAGTGGGTGGGGGGTGATAGCAAAATCAGAAAGAGGAAACAAGAGAAAGGGACAGATGTGGGAAACATTTACTTAGTGCCATGGGAGCAACAGACTTAATGCTATGAATCACTTAGGCTGCATTTGGTTCTTATGCTGAACAACAATGCTCAGTTTCTTTTCTTTTCTTTTCTTTTTAAGCCAGAAATAAATTCCACTTGGTCGTGGTGCAATGCTGAGTTTCTAACACCGGTTTGGCAACTTCAGATCCTAACCACTCTAGTTGAGGGTCCTCCCCTGTCGGATACAGAGAATGCAGAAAAGAAAAAAGGGTGATAGAAAGAGATTCTGTATCAATCTCAGGTAACTCTTCCACTCTAGCTTTTGCCATTATTACTAGAAGAAGATGCAAGACAATTTACCTATCGCTGTGAATATGGAGAACTTATGTCCAACAATTCCCAGTATTTGATAAATAATTTAGCACTGATAATACTTGAAAGAAGTACAAGGAGGAGAGTATCATTTTCAATAAATTCCTATCGCAACCCTGAAATCATCCTGGAATGGTATTTTCACCTACCTTCTTTTCTTTCTGTTCCACCCATCTTCTTGTTTTGGAGACTTTGACTTCTTTTACCTTTCATATTTTAATACATATTCACATAAAATATTCTTTTAAAAATAATATCTTGGAAGAGCAATGAGATCAGCACACCCTTAGAACAGCCTAAGAAAAAAAAGGACTAAATAGCTAAAAAAAAATTACATCTGATGCCACAGAAATAAAAAGGATTATAAGAGACTACTACAAACAACTATATGCCAACAAATAGGATAACTTAGAATAAATGGATAAACACCTAGAAACATACAACTTGCCAAAACTGAATCATGAAGATATAAAATATCTGAACAGACCCAAAGCTAGTAAGATTAAAGCGGGAATCGAAAACTTCCCCAAAAAGAAAACCCGAGGGTTAGATGACCTCACAGGAGAATTATGCCAAACATTTAAAGAATAACACCAATTCTCAAACTCTTCTGAAGAATAGAAGAGGCGGAATACTCCCAAACTTGTTCTGTAAGGCCAGAATTTCTATACCATTTTACCAGAAAAAGAGTCTTAAGAGAAAAAGACTACATACAGACCACTATCTTCAATGAATACTGATGAAAAAAATCATGAACAAATACTACCCAAACAAATCTAACTGCACATTAAAATGATCATACACCATGACCAAATGGGATGTATCATTGGGATAAAAGAATATACACAAAAATCAATTGGTGTAATGCAACATATAACAACAACAGACAAAGGCTATATAATCACCTCAATCAATGCAGAAAGAACATTTGACATAATTCAATACTCTTTCATGATAAAAACACTCGATGAACTACAAAGAGAAAAAAAAGATGACCTCAACATAATAAAAGCCATATATGAAAAGCCCACAGCTAATATCATACTCAGTGAGGAAACGGTGAAAGCTTTTCAGGAACAAAGCAAGGATATCCACTCCCAGCATGGCTATTCAACATTGTACTTAGAAGCTCTAGTTAGAGCAATTACACCAAAAAAAAAAGGTATACAAAGTTGGAAAAGCAGTAAAATTATTCTGGTTTGCAGATGACATAATATTACACATAAAAAACCCTAGATTCCACACACACAAAAACCTGTTAGAATTAATAAATGAATTCAACAAAGCTGTAGGATATAAAATCAACACTCAAAATCAGTTGCATTTCTATATACTAATAATGACCAATCCAAAAAGGAAATTAAAAAAGTAATCTGTATTTACAGTAGCATCAAAAAAGATAAAATACTTAGGAATAAACTTAACCAAAGAAGTTAAAGACTTGCACACTGAAAGCTACAAAGCATTACTAAAAGAAATCAAAGATAATAAAAAGAAATGGAAAGCCATTTCTTGTTCATGAGTTGGAAGACTTCAGACTGTTTAAATGTCTATAGGCACTGCCATTCAAGCAATCTGCAAACTCAATGGAATTCCTACCAATATGCGAATGACATTTTTTGCAACATAGAAAAAATTTTTTTATAATTCATATGGAATCTCAAGGGACCCCAAATAGCCAAAACAATCTTGAAAAGAAAATAACAAACCTGGGGAGTCTTCACAGTCCCCGATTTCAAAACATACTACAAAGCAACAGTAATTAGGACGGTATGGTACTCGCATAAAGACAAATAATACAGACCAACGAAGACAGAGCGCACAAATAAATCCTTACATATATGGCCAAATGATTTTCAACAAGGGTGCCAAGACTATGCAATAGGGATAGGACGGTCTCTTAACAACAGGTGTTGGGAAAGCTGGATAGCCACATGCAAATAATGAGGTTCGACTCTTCTCTTACACCACATACAAAAATTACTCAAAATGAATTAAAGACCTAAATATAAGGGGCATGTGGGTGGCTTAGTTAGGCTAGTTAAGCATCAGCCTTCAGCTCAGTTCATGATCTCAGGGTCCCGGGATCGAGTCCCATGTTGGGCTCTCTACTTAGCAGGAAGTCTGCTTCTTCCTCTCCCTCTGCTCGCTCTCTCTCTCTCTAATAAATAGAATTGTAGAAAAATAAAAAGACCTAAACTTTTTAGACTCCTGGAAGAACATCATGGAAAAGCTTCAGGACGTTGGATTTGGTAATGCTCTCCTGGATATATGCCAAAGTACAGGGAAAAAAATATCAACATTAGAAATGGGAATATCTGGGTGCCTGGGTGGCTGGTTTGGTTAAGCATCCAACTCTTGGTGTCGGTTCAGGTCTTGACTTCAGAGTTGTGAGTTTGGGCCCTGTGTTGGGCTCCATGCTGGGTGTGGAGCCTACTTAAAAAAAAAAAAAGAAGAAGAAATGGGAATATATCAAACTTAAAAACTTTGCACCAAAGGAAACAGTCAAGAGAATGAAAAGGTAACCTATGGAATGGGAGAAAATACTTGCCAATCACATATCTGATAAGGAGCTAATATCCAGAATATATAAGAGACTTCTACAACTCAACAACAAATACCCCAGTTAATAAGTGGGAAAAGAATCCAAATAGACATTTCTCCAAATAAGATATACAAATGGTCAAAAAGCACATGAAAAGATCTTCACATCTCTAATGATTTAGGAAATGCAAGCAAAGACACAATGAGAAAATTTACACCCATTAGAATGGCCACCATAAAAATAACAGAAACTAACAAGTGCTGGAGAGGAGGTGAAGAAGTTGAAACCCTTGTACACTTTTAAGTACAAAGGTAAAATGATATATCCATTACAGAAAAGAGTATGCACTTTCCTTGAAAAATTAAATCCAGAATTATCATACGATTAAGAAATTTTATTTCTGGGTATATATCTAACATAATTTAAAGCAGGATCTCAAAGAGTTAACTGTATACCTGTGTTTTGGTCACAGCATTATTTACATTCCTAAGAGGTGGAAGCAACTCAAATGTCCATCAACAGATGAAGTGATAAAGAAAAGGTAGTATATGCATAAAATGGAATGTGATGTAGTCTTAAAAGAGGGGACTTCCTGTTATATGCTACATGAATGAACCTTGCAGACACTATGCTAAGTGAAATAAGCCAGGCACAAAAGGACAAATACTGTATGATTCCATTCATAGCAAGTATTTCTCAAAAGCAGTTGGTCATAGCAATAGGAAGTAGAAAGGTGTTTACTAAGGGTTGGAAGCAAGGGGAGAGTTCATGTTTAATGGGTGTAAAGTTTTAGTGTTGCAAGATGAAAAGACTGTAGAGATTTGTTGTACAACGTGAATATACTTAACACTACTGACCTGTACACTAAAAATGGTTAGTTAAGATGAGGGGGATGCCTGGCTGGCCTGACCATGTAACTCTTGATCTCGGAGTTATAAGTTCGAGCCCCACAATGGGTGTAGAGATTTTTTTTAAGGATTTTATTTATTTATTTGACAGAGAGATCACAAATAGGCAGAGAGGCAGGCAGAGAACAAAGGGGAAGCAGGCTCCCCGCTGAGCAGAGAGCCCGACGTGGGACTCGATCCCAGGACCCAGAGATCATGACCCGAGCCAAAGGCAGAGGCTCAACCCTCTGAGCCACCCAGGTGCCCCAGGTGTAGAGGTTTTTTTTACACAATAAAATGGCTCAGCTGGTTAAGCCTCTGATTCTTGGTTTCCGCTCAGTCATGATCTCATGCCTCCTGGGATAGAGCTCAGGCATTGCCCGGCTCTGTGCTCAGCAGGAGTCTCCTTTAAGATTCTCCCCTCCACTCCTCTTCAACCCTTCCAAATAAATAAATCCTTACAAAAATAAATAAAAACATAAAGAACGGTTGAGATGGGCTCTCTCAGGGCCTCAGTTTCAAGATGCCCAAGAAAAGAAGGAATAATGGTTGGGCCACAAAGGGCTGCAGCCCTGTGCAGCCTATTCAGGGTACCAACTGCACAGTTGCCTGCCGAAAGTCAAGGCCACTGCCACCACGGCATTTCCAAAGCCAGTGTCTTCCAGGCCTTTGCATCCCAAGCTATCTGTGAGACTACGTTACTGCACGGGCTGCGCCATTCACAACAAGGTAGTCCAAATCTCTCTCCTGAAGTGCGGAGGGACCCAACACCGCCACCAAAGCCCATGTAAGGAGCTAAGTCCTTAAGCCCTGAAGAAAAACTGTTCTTAATGGAAAAAAAATAAAATGAAGATTATACTTAAAAAAAAAATGGTTAGCCAAGGTGCCCTTCAACAGACGAATGGATAAAGAAAATATGGTCCATATATACAATGGAATACTACTCAGCCATCTGTATCAACATGGACAGCACTGGAGGAGACTATGCTGAGTGAAATAAGCCAAGCAGAGAAAGTGAAGTTTCATATGACTTCACTTACTTGTGGAGCATAAGGAGTAAAATGGAGGACATTAAGAGAAGGAAGGAAATGTGAACTGGGGTAAATCGGAGAGGGAGATGAAGCATGAGAGACTGGACTCTGAGAAACAAGCTGAGTGCTTTGGAAGGGAGGAGGGTGGGGGAGATGGGTGAGCCCAGTGATGGGTATTAAGGAGGGCATGTATTGCATGGAGCACTGGGTGTGGGGCATAAACAATGAATCTTGGAACATTGAAAAAATAAAATAAAATAATTAAAATAAATAAATAAATTGTTAGGATGGTCAATTTAATGTTATATGCTTTTTGATCACAGTAACAAAATGAAATTAAAAAAATAATACTCTGAGACTAGGATAAAATATTTATAAAAGACGTATCTGATAAAAGACAGTTACCTAAAATATTAAAAAGCTTTTAGAACTCAACAATAAGAAAATGAGCACTCTGATTAAACAATGGGTAGAGACCTAAATAGACAACCTCATGAAAGAA
The DNA here is from genome assembly GCA_004023965.1 of Spilogale gracilis. Taxonomy (NCBI): domain Eukaryota; kingdom Metazoa; phylum Chordata; class Mammalia; order Carnivora; family Mephitidae; genus Spilogale; species Spilogale gracilis. The sequence goes on along the minus strand of PITA01008873.1, from coordinate 40,627 downwards.
GATATTCAGATGTTAAGGATGCATATGAAGAGATGTTGAACACCATATGTCATTAGGGAAATGCAAATTAAAACAAAAATGAGACATCACTACACACCTATTAGATTGCCAAAACCCAAAACACTGACAACAAATGTTGGCCAGGATGTGGAAAAACAGGAACTCTCAATCAGTGCCCATGGGAATGCAAAATGAACAGCCATTTTGGAAAGAGCTTGGCAGCTTCTTACAAAATTAAACATGCTTTTACCAAACAATCCAATAAGCACACTCCTTGATATTTACCCAAATAAATTAAAATCTTACGTCCATGCAAAAACTCTCACATAAATGTTTATAGCAGCCTTGTCTATAATTGCCACAACTTGGAAGCAACCAAGATGTCCTTCAGAAAGTGAATGGATAACTGGTCCATCTAGACGATGGAACATTATTCAGTGCTAACAAGACATGAGCCATTGAGACATGAAAAGATATGCCATAATAAACTTAAATGTATAATGTTAGGTTAAAGAAGCCAATCTGAAAAAGGCTACATACCGTACATGATTCTAACAGTATAATATAATGGAAAAGCAAAACTACGGAAAGTAAAAAGATCAGTGGTGACCTGGGGTTGGCGGGATGAAGGGATGACAAGGCAAAGCACACATAAAGATATTTAGGGCAGTGAAACAATTCTATGTGATACCAAGAATGGTGAATACTTGTCATTAGATATTTATCTAATACCACTGAATCTGGAACAAGAGTGAACCCTAATGAAAACTATGGACTTTGGGTAATAATGATTGGCCAATGTAGGTTCATGGATTGCAACAAAAATACCACCGTGGAATGCTGATAATGAGGGAAGTTGTACACATGTGGGAAAAGGGGGGGTATATGTGAAATCTGTACTTTCCTCAGTTTTGCTGCAAACCCAAAACTGCTCTGAAAAAGTAAAGCTTATTATTAATTAAGATACAATCTGTTGGGAACAAAAGATTATTTGATGTGGCTAGGTCTAAACTCTTACTGACTGGGATCTTATTCGGTAAAAATCAACAATGATTAATTTGGACTAAAAAATAACTTGGCTGACAGTAAAATGTAATACTATCTTGGAATTCTCATACACTCCTGGTGGAATGTAAAATGGCACAGATGCTGTGTAAAACAACTTTGTGGTTCACGAAAAAGTTGAACACAGAACTACCGTATCATGTAGCGATTCTACTCCTAAGTATATAACCCGAAGATTTGAAAACAGGTGTTCAAACAAAAAGTTGACCATGAATGTTCACACGAGCAATGCCAACAGGTGGAAAAAAACCCCAAATGTCCATCAGCTGATGAATGGGTAAAGAAAAGATGGTACAGCCATATGATGGAACATTTAGCCATAAAAAGCAGGAATTACTAATATATGCTATGGTAAAAAGAGACCTTGAGAACGCTGCATTAAGTGAGAAAAGGCAGACAGAAAAGGCCACATACTGTCAGATTCCATTTATATGAAATAATCTAGAATAGGTAAATCCATAGAGACAGAAAGAAGATTAGTGGTTGCCAGGGCCTGGGAGAGGGAGGAATGTGGCATGACTACTTAATGCCTATGTGGGTTCCCTTTTGGGGTGATGAAAATGTTTTGGAACTCAACAGTGTTGACGGTTGCATAACAACGTGAATCTACTAAACTGTATATTTTATTTTTTTATTTTATTTATTTTTTTAAGGATTTTATTTATTTATTTGACAGAGAGAGAGAGATCACAAGTAGGCAGAGAGGCAGGCAGAGAGAGGAGGAAGCAGGCTCCCTGCTGAGCAGAGAGCGCGACGTGTGCCTCGATCCCAGGACCCTGAAATCATGAACTGAGCCGAAAGCAGAAGCTTTAACCCACTGAGCCACCCAGGCGCCCTAAACTGTATATTTTAAAATGCTGTGTTATTACCACAATATTAATAAAAAAAAGAACTACAAAAATACCTTGATTTTTTCACTTTCTTTTCTCACTCGCTTTGCATTTTCAATAATGTAAACAGTGCTCTTATTGACTTCATTGTCGGCTCTGTGTCTTAGCCAATCCTCATAACCCTAGAATAAAAATAATTACAGTCAGGCTCACATAATGCAGTGAAATTGTTAATAAATTTCTATAGCCCCCTTTATGAGTCACCAGCAGATATTTATAGTTAAAGTATTAATCTCAACTACAATGCTAAAGAGACAACATTGTTCATTTTTACAGCAAAAACAAAGGTATGCTTTCAAAATACCCCTTAGGTAAATAGCTTTACAGTTAAAAGGTTTCTCCATTCTACAGGTATCAATGAAAACACAGGCATCAGAACCTTAATATTCTTCAAATGTGAAAGACTATGGTTTATTCTTCTAATTCTACTCTTATTCAAGTTAATGTTAATTTCTCTACTTCTTAATGTGACAATTTTTTTCTAGGTTTTATTTTCTTACAGCTCTAATCACTTAAATATATTCTTCTGTAATAGACTGTTGGAAGTGATCATCGCTGAAGAAACCTAATTCCACCCCAGGGATAGAGAATAAGAAAAGGCAAGGTAGGATTATTTTTGGCCCAGAGTCCATGTTAAGTTTTGGAGGTCACCCGTTAAACTTCTCCATTGACTTGGCGGTAAAGGAAACCACAAATTGGTGTTCATTTTCTAGAGTTACAAGTAATCAGGGAAAGGTCTAATGGCTCATTTTAGTTTGGGTTTTTTGTATGAAGTAAATTTAAGCCAAAAGAACTAAGGAAGGAGGATGTTCATTTGTTTGAGCATGACCTCTTCTTTTTACATCACATTGCTTTTTTTCCTTAGAATAATGTCTGTACCTTTTCAAATGTAACTGTTTGAAAAAAACCTCTTGATCGCCTTCCGCTTTTTTCTCCAGTGCTATATTCATTCCTCTTCTGTCCCTCTTTATGACAATGCTAGGCTCTCACTTCCTGTGGCACTTTCTGTGATGTCAGTGAGGAAAGTGAGGCCCTAACATGAACTAGTATAGGGAGTAAAATGAATCAGTAAGAGCTTTTGTAAACCATAGGCTATTCTTGGAACCAGCAGTTCTATGATGTTAAGAAAATAATCCTAACAGCCTAAGGGAAAGAACATTCCAAAGTCTTTATTTAGCAACCAAACACTTGATAAAATATTCTTGCAGTTTCTGGTAGGCAAGATCGAAGACCAGATAACCCCAAGAGGAAAGTCAACCTTGTTCAAAATACCATTAAACCATTAAACAAAATACCTTCATTTTCGAAGTTCTTGAGGGTAGTTTTTAAAGCTCTTTGGTAAGTACTGTCTACAAGTATGTTCGCCATCAGTCAGGTCCTATGGACTGCCCCAGTACATGATAAACACTGCTAACCCACCCTTTACCTCCAGTTTCCCTTTTCCACTTTTGATTTCATGTGGAATTTTTCAAAGGTACTATCATATAAAAGGGTCAAAATACTTCCAAGTCATCAGCATCAGAAACCATGGCAACTGTCACCGTTGACAAAAAACAAGAATACAAGTCTCCTCTGCCCACCACCCACTTCACTTCAGCAGCATCAGGGAAGACAACAAATACCAAGTACTTGTGCTCTTGAGTTCTCTGCTTTCAGCAACAACAAAAATTCACTAGAATGGGAATTTTTCAGAAAGATATACCACACTGAAAAAAAATTTATACACATTAAAAATTCACCTCTCATTTTCTGACTGAGCTGTACCTTCTGCCTTCTTTCTTTTAGGGTTACAACCCCACAACACAAATACTGAGGGGCAAAAAGGGCAGAAGAAATTAAAGTACCTTATGGTCACTTTAATATGTTTTCCATCAGAATCAAATACAAACTAAATCGATCAAGGATGCTGGCCACTCTTGTATAAACATGAAGAAGGACCTTTAGCAATGAAATTCAAACCAGATGGGACTGAAACGCAGGCATAATTGTAAATAAGAAATTTACCTGCTTGATGGCTGTAACAGTTATAACAAAGAAAAGCGGAAGTCCACTGGTAACTGGGCTAGTTGGTGTGTCTACTGTGACCTAGGTAAAGAAATTAAATTGAACATAAAAGGAAAATAAGCCATTCACTCATATGCAGGACTCATATGCTGCAACTGTTTCGGGCAGAAATACAGACAAGACGTATCCTGGTAGCAGGGTCACTGTTAACTTTCATTAAAACAAAAGCGATCCACAAAGCAATTGGTGTAAAGAAACCGTTCTAATTCAGGCTTCGTTTTCATTCCAGTTTGGATTAACGCCTTCAATGAAATCGAACCAATCATTTATCATCACTTTGCTGAGTACCATTCTTTCAGCCCCTGTGCTATCATCTGCCAGGCTCTAGAGATGTTGCTTTGCGTAAGAGAATAGTCCCTGACCCCGTAAAGCTAGCAGCTTACAGGAAAATAGGAAAACGGTCAAGCAAATGAAACACTGACATCGGCGGAGCAAAGCAGGCACAGAGGACAGCATATGCAATATCTCTACGGCAGGAGGGTGGGGGACACATGTAAAGAAAGAAAGGAAGCCAGAGGCAGGAGCGAGTGTGGTGTAAGATGGGGCTGGAGAGGGGGACAGAGGCAATCCCAAGCAGGGCCTCTAGACTAGAGTTCATTGTTTATCCCACAGTGGGAAATAACTGAAGCTTTCAGGCAAGGAGAGGATGATCTTCAAAACTACATTTTGAGAAGATCATCCTCCCAGAGTTGTGGAAACTGGAATCTAAGTGTGAAGGCAAGGAGTCCACGTAGGAGGCTATTGCCATCGGGCACGTACGAGATGATGGCTTGGTCGAGGGGGGCAGCAGCAGACATGGAAAGAACTTCCAGAGTTAATTAGAGGTTAATTTCTTGTCAGGGGGGATGAGAGATGACTTCTAAGTGTCTGGTGAACATGGCTGGGTAGATGTTGGCATTCACTGAAACAAGAAATACGGAGAGAGGACTAGATCTCAGGGGCAGAGGACCATGAGTTCACTTTACCCCCACAACTCACTCTGGTCTCTATCCCCACCCGGGCAAAGCTCTGCCCCGAGTTAGAGACACAGGCTTTTACGTGGCTCTAATCTTTCAAGGCTCAGTTCTGATATCATCTACTCTTTGAAGTCTTTTTTTTAAAAGATTTTATTTATTTGACAGAGCAAAACACAGCTAGAGAGGTAACATGAGCAAGGGGAGTGAAGGAGGGAGAAGCAGGCTTCCCGCAGAGCAGAAAGCCTGATGTGGGTCTCGATCCTGGGACTCCAGAATCATGACCTGATCCAAAGGCAGATGCTTTTAACAACTGAGCCACCCAGGCGCCCTACTCTTTGAAGTCTTCTTAAGCTCCTCTTGGGTAGAAAGACCTATTAACTTCCACTGTAGCCCCACAGCATGTTGCTCATGCTACTTTTATGACTTGTGGTGCATTAAATTAAATGGATATATGACTGCAACATACATTCCTTAAGGACAGAAGAGCCGTATCTTGCTAGAATCTTTGTTATCTGGAAAACTGCACGGCACACAGTAGGTTCTTAGTATACATTCACTGAACTGAAATGAACTGTGCTGCACGCAGCAAACAATGATTCTCCTGGGTATAATTTTGTATGCGTTTATTTTATGCTGTTTTGTAAGGTATCTTACCATGGATCTAGAGTAGCACCTTTTCAAATGCCCCATCACTTAAGATTGAAATTAGCTCTTTCCCGTATCACAACCCAGACTGGTTTTAAGTAGCAGGCTAAATTAAATTACAGTACCATTTACTCAAGCCTCAAAGTGGATAAACAGAAGCACTTAACATTAACAAGGCATCTGAGCAATTTCATTGGGCTGTTTCTGCTTCATTTAAAAAATGAAACGAGGAAAAAAAATACCCTTACTGTAATAAAATTTTCTGGGGGTAATTTTGATGAGGGAAAACTTGCAATAGCTCATAGACTTAAAGATGGAAGAGGCAATTAAGATGTCTGAAATTTGAAACACAAAACATTAGCAGGAACATAGAGAAGATCAAATCTACCAGGCTTTCACACTTGAAAGTAAATGACTGAGGAAAAGCAAAACTGGTATCAGGAAGAAGTGATAAATTTTCAATTCAGCTGAATCTGGTGTTTAATGAAGTAAAACTATTAATTTGAACTATTTTCAATTTTAATATGTCATTGTATTTAATGGTACACAATACATGTCCTCCTAGGATGAACAATGATATGAAGTCTATGAAAGTTTTTAAAGAAAGTAACAGGTTTTCGGGGCGCCTGGGTGGCTCAGTTGGTTAAGCAACTGCCTTTGGCTCAGGTCATGATCCCAGAGTCCTGGGATTGAGCCCCACATCAGGATCCCTGCTCGGCGGGAAGCCTGCTTGTCCCTCTCTCACTCCCCCTGCTTGTGTTCCCTCTCTAGCTGTGTTTCTCTCTGTCAAATAAATAAATAAATAAAATCTTTAAAAAAAAAAAAAAAAAAAAAGAAAGTAACAGGTTTTCTAGTAAAAATCTACTTTGGAAATATATAAAATCATATAAATCTTAAACTGTAATATTAGTACTTTACAAAGTTTTATTAAAACAAGCCCTGAAACATCTTTTTAGTCACAGGGCATTTTAAAGTTAGAAATGGATTGAAAATTTATTTGGAGAAATTAAGTTTCTAAAAGGGGCACGGTTGTTTATGGAGTTCTTACCTGCACAAGGAAAATGATGAGAAAATAAAAATTTGCAATTCTTCTAAACTGCTCAAATAGATTCTTTGGGAGGAAATTCCAAAGTGTATACTGTATGAAAGGAAGAAAAATAAGAGTATTATTAGGAAGAAAACTTGAAAAATCCTAACAACAACTCATATGGGCCAGATTATCACAATTCTTTGAAAACATGTTAAAACCCAGACCTCACACATAAGAAATGAAGTTTTCATTTGAAGCTTCACAGTTGGGCCATCTAGTCCCAAACTTTTGCTTTCCCTGACCTGATCTAAATTAGGTTCCTTGTTAGGTGTTCTCAGGTCATCCCAACTTCCTTGATAATACTCGTCACAGTGAATAACTATAGATGTATGCATTTTTTATTAACGCTGCTCCCTCAATAGGAAATAAGTTTCATAAGGACAGGCTGTTCATTTGTCTTTTTATTACTCTTCTCCCAACACCCTAGCAGACACAAAGTAGATAATAAAGTAGTTGGATGAAAGAAGGAACAAATTAATCCCTCTGGCTCAGCTAAGCACTGGAGTCTGGATCATCATCACTGATAAAACTCTGTCCCTATCAGTACCCCCTGCACCTCTATGACAGCTGAGATGTACCTATAACCCTGGGTCACGGAGGACTTTTTTTTTTATTGTTACTAAAAATTTTTTTTCCAGTGTTTCAAGATTCATTCCCCATTCCCCACACCCAGTGCTCCACGCTTTAGGTGTCCCCAGTACCCAGCACCAGGCTTTCCCATCCCTCCACCCCCCTCCCTCCAAGTCCCTCAGTTTGTTTCTGTGTTCAAAGTCTCTGTTGTTTCGTTTCCCTCCCTAGATTACCCTAGTTCCCATTTGCTTTCCTTCTGCCACTGACGGAGGATTTTTTTTTTAATTTATTTCTTTGACAGAGAGAAACAACAGAGACAGAGGGAACACAAGCAGGGGGAGTAAGAGACGGAGAAGCAGCCCTCCTGCTAACCAGGGAGCCCCATGTGGGGCTCAAACCAGGACTCTAGGATCATGACCTGAGCCGAAGGCAGACACTTAACAACTGAGTCACCCAGGCTGGTAATAGGTTAAAGGTTCAGTGCTAAGAAGAAAACTCTTGGGCCAACTGTTGAATCACACAGACTTTCTCAATAATATCTTAAGCTCAAGGACAAGGTCATTTAAAAATCCCCATGAGAAGTCGCATTTTCTAGATATCTTAAAAAAGACCAGAAACTAGAAAGAAAGGTTTCTTAACCAAAATGATCTAAATTTATACTTAAATGATCTCTACCACAAATATGGTGAGAAAACATCCATTAAATTAGGTAAGGTGACTGAAATGCCAAAGCTGCAGAGCATGACACAATATATGTGAATTTACTACTAACCTCTCTTACGGGCCCAAGACTCAGGGAATCCTAAGAAAATGAAGATAAATGAAGGCAAACATATTCAGCAAAGGAGCTGCATTACAACCAACAAGTCAATCTAGAAGGTTCTTTCCTCAGGACTCACGGAAGCGCCTCAAGGAAGGTCATTCAAAATGAACTATGAAATTACAATGAGATTATCACCACAAACCTGTCACAATGGTTTAAACAGAAAACACAAGAAACAATGGGTATCGGTAAGGATGTGGAGAAAAAGGTTCGGTTTCTCTCGCACTGTTGGTGGGAACGCAAACTGGTGCAGCCACTGCGGAAAACAGTATGGAGGATCCTCAAAAAGTTAAAACGACCCTATGATCCAGTCCTCGAACTCCTGGGTATTTTCCTCCAAAATACAAAACACTAATACACAGGGATACGAGCACCCCTACGTTTGTAGCAGCATTGTTTACAATAGCCAAACTACGGAAGCAGCCCAAGTGTGTCCATCGATAGATAGATGGACAGGTAAGAGGCGGTGTATATACATGATGGAAAATTACTCAGCCATAAAAAGGATGAAATCTTGCCATTTGCAACAAAACGGATGGTGCTAGAGTATAATCCTAAGTGAAATAAGTCAGTAATAAGTCAATAATGCCATGATTTCACATGTATGTGGAATTTAAGAAACAAAACGTTAAAAAAAAAAGGAAGAGAAAGACAAAAAAAGAAAGACTGTTAACTATAGAGTACAAACTGGCAGTTACGGAGGGGTAGGAGCGGGGTGTAGGTCAAACAGGTGATGGTGATTAAGGAGTGCACTTGTCGTGATGAGCACCTGGTGACGTCTGGAAGTGTTGAATCACTACACCACACATCTGGAACTAATATAACACTGTACGCTAACTATACTGGAATTTAAAAACTTCATAAACAACAATAAAAAATGAAGTACAGAACTGTGTTGACATGCATCATTTGGGGGAAGAGAACCCACACTTTTTATCAGGTTCCCAAGGCTTGTAACCAAAAACAAAAGGGGTCAAAAAAACTGATCCAGTCACTCTGAAGCTGATATAGTCCAGGATCAGCACTTAACTGTCCCAATTACTTAAGATCAATTTTCTAAAACAATAAGCAAAACTCCCACAACAGGCTAACAGCTGAGCTTCTGGCTTGTTGACCTTCTGTTCCCTAACTAAGGGGTTTTTAATTAAACAAACAAACATCAGGGACTGTTAGAGTCCTCTGTGGGGTGTTAACACATCAAAAGGGAACATTTTTGTTGTTGTTTCTAGGCCCCCACTGTTTTTTACCACTGTTTTAACTTATTAGATGAACTGCTTCCTTGGGAAACTCTGATTATGACCATTATAGAAAACTATTGCTATATATGCCCTCTTCTTTCCTGTATCAGGTCATGAGCTATTACGAGGTCAGGGAACAGATCATAAGCCCCCCCTCTTATCACTCGTTCTCCCATAAATTCAAAAGAGTAAAGGAAGTTACCAGGACACTAGGATTTAGTAACTTTAGCTAAAAAGGCACCGTCCAGGGAGTTTGAAAAGATTCAAAGAAATGTTCAATAAATTCTACTGAAAATCTGAGTTTTAAGAATGAGGGAGAATGCTAGTGTAATTTTAGGCTTGAAGCTTTAATTCAAGATAGTGTTTCACATGAGTTCTAAATTTAACCTTGGGCATACCTTCAAAGAGTTAGGTGGACCTCACAGATTTTTAACCCACTGAAGCGCCTTCAAGATCGAGGCTCAGAATTTTTAAAGAAAAAAACAACAACAACCATGTAACGGGGAAGTATGACGGAAACTAAAGGTCCTAGCAGCAAGCAATCGGTGCTCCTTTTGCTACAGAAGGGGATTTCCAAATTTCACACTGGCTACAAAATTCTCGTGATTCCCAAAGGTTCCTGCTGATTGTATTAAAGTAGGAAGGCTGCAGAAAACAAGTTTTTCTATGGAAAGTGTTGTGTTCTACTAGAAGAAAAGGAGACTAATTTTATCGGTAAGTAAAATTTAGATCAAAGCGTTTATCTTCAGTGTTCCCTGCATTAATAAGACTTACTCCCTGTCTTTACTGGGCATTACTGGTGGCACTGGTAAACAAAAAGCACCCATGAACAGAAAGGTATTTTTATCATCAGAGAGTTAAAAAAGGAAGTCAACACTTGCTACAAAGCTGGAAGGCAGTTAACATATGCTATAAATTGTCCATTTCAATGAAGAGATTCCGGTGAGAATACAAACAGCCAAAAGACAATGTGAGGAAGCAAAAGTTCAAATTATGAAAATATTATTCTCTCCAGAATGGACCCCAAGGCCTCTTTTAAAGAGAGATCACAGCACACGCCACCCGATCAAAACATGAGAGTGAGGGAGTCACTAGTACTGCTCGGGACTGTAGTAATACCAATCACAGAAATACAGTTTAAGAAGACCACCTACCATTTACAGAGTCATTACTGTAGGCCAAACACAGGGCTTAAACTGTGGATTATTTTATCCTCTACACAAGCCTCTAAGGTAAGTACTGTTAGTATCTCCCGATTTTACAGGTAAGAAAATCGAGACTCAGGAGGGTTCGATGCCTTACTTTAAATTCAGACCCAGGTCTTCCGTCTACAAGGATGAAGCTCTTTACCACTACGCTGGACGTGTGCCATCCTCTTCTAATTATTCATTATATTAAGATTTCGTTCTTTTTCATTCTAGTGTATTGTTAATTCCTCTTTTTCTGCTCTAGAGCTTTTAGGAAACAGCAGTAAACCAGAAAAACTGTCAACATGTAATATTTACAGAGAAAAGAGAGGTGTTAGTCTATCGATATAGAAATGCTCACTTCATTACTCTGATTTCTAAAAGATATATACAGAAATAGAGGTAGATACGCAGATCTGTTCAGAAATAATCTTTATGTACTCTTTTGCCTACTGGCAAAACTGAAGCTAGATAAAATATGAGAAATATTATATTAAATATGAAACGATCTGAGAGTCTTCTAGTTCTTTTACAATGTGAAATCATGCAGTGTATTACAACAAAATGGTCATCATTAGTTCAACGAAAGGCACTTTACCATCAGTGTGTTACATTACCATGATCCATATAAAACACAATGGAAAACAGTAATTCCTTGGAAAGCATTTTAGGTTTTGCAAGAGAAAACAGAGAAAGGAGCCCCAACAGCACAGTGATGTGAAAGGGGCTTTTTATTCAGAGCCACTAGACCTTACAAAGCAGTTCTGCTCCTGACCCTATCACTTATTCTGCTTGGTGATCATGACACTAACTTAATTTCTCTAGGTTTGCTTTCTCTATCTGTAGAGTCAACAAGTTAAAGAGATAATCTCGCAGGATCTCTTGGTTCTCTAAGTCTATGATTCTGAGTCCAAGGACTACTGCTGTTGTCTTGGATCCTACAGGCGGAGCTAACAATTTTTAATCAAAGGACTCGTCACTATCCTGGGCCCCGGTGTGAAAACTTCTGGCTGAGGACAGATTTTCCACCATTAAGGTTCAAGAACAGGAAACAGACATTTTATCCAAAGACACTGAGTGTTCTACAGGCCAACAGACACATGCTCATTAGGCAACAGTGTTCACTCATTCTGACCATATTTTATATGTTAATCTCCTACTTAAGTATAATGTTAAATTTTTAAAGGAAGGGCATAATTTTGTTTCAGTTCCTAGGTGTTCGCAGACCTGTAGTGATCCAACTGTCACTAACATTTTACATCTGCCTTGCGTGGCTACCTGAAGACGTAAGGACAATCTATCAAGATCTGTCAATTTACCAACGATGTGCCATCTAGCACCTAGTACCTAACCCGGTCAGCCAAAGGTAAAGTGAGCAAGCTAATGTTAGTAGAATGAGGATGACTGGGTACTAGGAATGATACAGAGTGCTTTTAGCTGTGGAACATCAGCTCCATTTCACTGACGAGGACATTCAGACTTGGAGATTAATTTGGCCAAGGCTACACAACTAGTAAATAGTCAGGCAGGAGTGTACTTAAGGAGCTCCCCAGTGGAACAGAAAGAGATATAAATGTCATTCTAGGATAGCACCCTCCAAAAGAATGCACATTATTTAGAACCTAGTCCATCCACTTAAGAGAAATTCAGAAAGCTTTGGGCAAGTAGATAAGTCCTAGTTTTAGCACACTTTAAGGTTTAACATAATATGTATCAACAGGTACTATGAATAATAATGGAAAACAAGTCAATAATATTTCAGCTTAACAAGACAAAGTGATATTTTTTAAGAAAAACAGCTTGGAATACTACGCCTCCATCAGAAAGGATGAATATCCAACTTTTGTAGCAACATGGACTGGATTGGAAGAGATTATGCTGAGTGAAATAAGCCAAGTAGAGAAAGTCAAGTAGCACATGGTTTCACTTATTTGTGCTGCATAAGGGGTAATACAGAGGACAGTAGGAGAAGGAAAGGAAATGGGAAGTAGGGTAATTCGGGGAGAGAAACGAAACATGAGAGGCTTTGGACTCAGAAACAAACTGAGGGTCTTGGGGGGATGGGAGAGCTTGGTGATGGGTACTGAGGGCACATATTGCATGGAGCACTGGGTGTGGGACATAAACAATGAATCTTGGAACACTGAAAAAAATAAATTAAAAAAAAGAAAAAGAAAAACAGCTTGGAAGCATAGGTAAGTGCATTATCTGGTTCATCATATGAATCACTACATACATCTATTGAATTAAAAAAACTTACCTTAGATGAGATTATTCTATTATCACAAAATCTTTGTGCAATGTAAGCTTCTGTTTCTGAAACTGGATGATTGCCAACAAACACTGTGCGCGTACCAACTCTTTTCTCTTCTCCAGCACACTGACCAAGAGAAAGGGGGGGGGGGAGTCAGTTTCTTATCACATTTGTCCATGCTTCTACTGAGCTTACAATCCTTGCCTAAGCACATCTCACAATCCCCTAGAGAGACAGTACCAGGGAGGAGAGAAAACTTTGTTAGGCTATTCAAACTGCACTAGGCTCTTAGCTGCTGACTTAGTGAAGATTATTGAGAGGGTTGCTTGAGACAACTGTTCTGAGGCCAACCCTGCTATTTTAAAATGTTTACATTAAAAGAAATCCTAGAAAAACAGTATTTTTACTGCCATTTTTCTTTCTTCCACAAAATCTCAACTGTCACCATCACAGCAACACACTCAAAAGGTCAGATTGGGAATATTTAATTTTTCATACAACTACTACTGAAGACCATCTCATCAATTCCTTACCAGAGAACACAAAGCAGAATGCAAATTACTTCTAAATAGAAAATAATTACTTGTAAGTAGAGAGATAAAGAATGGCTGTCTCTAACAATGATCAACTATTTCTACAAGGAAAAGTTATAATTCTTTGGTTTTACAGGAAAGATCCTTTGTGATTTCTCAGAGCCAACTGTCAAAAAGTCCCATTTCACACAATATATCTCTAATGCCCCTTTTTAATTTTTAATTTTAATTTTATTTAATTTAATTTGAGAGAGGGAGACGGGGAGGGGGCAGAGGAAGAAGGCGAGAGAGAAAATTCCCAAGCAGGTTCCATGGCCGGTGCAAAACTGGAAGCAGGGCTTGATCTCACAACCCTGAGATAACGATGGCAGGTGAAATCAAGAGTCAGTTGCTTACCCAACTGAGCCACCCAGGTGCCCCAACTTTAACATTTCTTTAAAAGTAGATTCTACAAGTTCTAGAATCTAGAAGTTCCAAGGTTGAACTCCATTTTACCTTACCTTTTTATTTCACTGAGATTTATTTCGTTTTTTTGTCTTTAAAGATTCTCCAATAAATTTGTTTTGCAAATTTTTTGCGTTTTATGTTTTATTGGCTTACGGTGTTATAAAGAGAAAAAAGGTATACGATTTTGAACACTGAGCTATGTGTCCTTTTAACATGAATTCATATATTACTTAGTTTATTTCTAATTGACCTTCAAATGCAGTAGCTCACGAGTTTAGTGTAAGTATTCTTTGCCACCCCATCCTAGCCGGTCACTGAGTCAGAGTTCAAGATACAGATACAAATACGACAAATACAACACACATACACATAAACAGACACAAACAAGCCTTTTATTAAGTAAACAAATCTTTTATAATGTAAATAATGGTCCCCTCTCGGAACTTTTTATATCCAGTTCCGGCCTTTTCTGAAATTGGGATATGCACACTTATTAGGCACAATCTTCATAAAGCAAAGCGTTTATCTCTGCAAATTCAGGTAATTCTTGACAGCAGTATTTTTCTTACGGATCTGAAAAGAACAGTGTGGAAGGTCGAAGAGGAAAATCACCTCAAATGATCAAATAGAACAGGTCTGAAAAAAATATATTTAATAGTGTAGGGAAAAAAATTTTAAGTATAGATTCTATAGAAAATATTGATATTCAAAGGAATAGCTTTGGACCCACTGCCAAAAACTCAGATTTTTTTTTCTCAATTACAACAAAGAGCGTTTATTTAGGAAGATACATTAAGTCTCTGAAGTAAGAATGAAAGGATCGTACAATTTACTTTCTATATAAATGACTAAATATGCCAATTATCAAATATATTTAATTTAAAAAATTATCAAATATAAACAGTAGTGCAGCAAGAAAATAAATTGGCAGAAATAATTACTCAACCAGTAGCAATAATTAAGACCACCATTTGAAAGATCTTCAATACACCAAGAACGAAAAAAATGTTATAAGATTTTACAGCATACAACTGAATTCAATTCTAATTCATTACCATTATACTTCTTTCTTCTTCAGTATTAGTGGACCCACATCACCTATCAATTCACTGTGTTTATTATGCAAACCATCACATGCAGCAAAGTCCTAGAATGCCAACATCGACAATATGCTGCTTTATTAAGACACAAATCTTCCATGTTTACTTCATTCACCACTTGGGCATTTTCCTTTTGTATTTTCAGATTCATCAAGCTTGGGGCACCTGGGTGGTGCTGCCCCATTAAGTGTCAGACTCTTGGTTTCAGCTCAGGTCCTGAACTCAGGGTCATGAGACAGAGTCCTGCCACGGGCTCCCACTGGGCCCCAAGTCTGCTTATGTTTCTCTCTCCCTCTCCCTCTGCCTCATGCACCCCACACTTTCTCTCTCAAATAAGTGAATACATCTAAAAAATAAAAGATTAATCGAGCTATTGTTCTGTTGTTTTTTCTTCGAGAGGAATGGGCAAACTGCGAGGGAGCTAAGGGGCGCAAATACACTGAAGTAAGGCAATAACTGAAGCCATCCTGAAACTGTGAGCTGAGGGAACCGATGAGTAATGCTCTGGAGGACGGGGAGCTGCTTTAGCTAGGGGAAGCTGCACCCTTAGGATGTCCGCAGCTCTCCAGCCCCACCCTCCCCTGCAGCGAGCACTCCTCTCTGAGATCCATTGCTTCGCAGCTGAGCTGCCTCTACTCTTGTTTTCTTACCTTAAATGAGGATAAGACACTTTTTAAAAAAGATCTGAGAGACTGAGAGAGAGCGTGAGTGTGGGGGTGGGGACAAAGGGAGAGGGAGAAACAGACTCCCCAGTGAGCAGGGAGCCTGAGATGGGGCTCGATCCCAGGACCCAGAAGGCAGACACTTAGCCAACTGCACTGCGCCACTCAGGCGCTCCTAGAATGGTCTCCTTTGACAGTATTGTATTATGTTTGAGATAACCATATATTAAAGTAAAAAAAAAAGATATGAACAAATATGCACATACTATTTCCATTATTTTTTAAAAAGATAATTCCTAGCCCAGGAAGTTTAAGGATCTACCTTCCCTTTGACGATCTATTTAAAAGCAAAGATGTAATAATCCTGATCCCAAAGTAATCATTTTTAGCAATACTTAGAGATTGCAAAGTTCTCCAAATGTCTGTCTGGATGTATTTCAACCTGAATTTTTGTACTTTATATCGATATTACAGGGAAAATGAAAGGTAAAGGCCAAATGAAAGTACAGATAAGACGTCCTGACCCATCATTTTCATTAAAGCTTATTAAAGTTATTTAGTAGGGTACTGCTTTCAAACTTTGTAGGGAATCTGTCAAAAAGTATTGGGATAAATTCGAGTAGGAGAGAAGGGTAACTTCTAGAATTCTACCCTGGCATGGGTTATGGAATCTCTATTGATGGCAATGTGGAAAAAGTTGGTAAATATCTGTTCTAGATAGCTTAGCTGTTTACTCGCTTGCCCAGAGACCAGGGTATTATTAGAACAATTGACCGTACAAGGCCCTTCACAGTTCTGTTATCGTTCCAGTAAACAATACCTTTACCAGAATGGCAGCTTATAGGGGGCACCTGGATGGCTTAGTCGGCTAAGCGGCTTCCTGTTAAGCCTCATGATCTCTTGGGTTTTAAGATGGAGTTCATCATCAGGCCGCCTGCTCAGCGGGGAGCCTGCTTCTTTCTCTCCCTCTGCCCCTCCCGCCTGCTCCTATGTATAGTCTCTACCTCCCTCTAATAAACAGCCTTTTAAAAAAAGAATGAAAAGAATGGCAGCTATATAGATTTTGATTCAGGGACTGACTTCTTTGTTTGCAACTGAAATATACAAGGTCCGACATGGCTTACTGATAAGAGCACTAAATTTTCCATAATCTCCATTTTATAAAATGTTAACAGAGAGTGAATACACCTTGCTGAAGCGCAGCTCCTTCTGCTTCACCCTTACCCTTACCTTCTGTTGCAAGTTATGGTCTTCGCTGTAGTCCCTACGACAGACAGACCTGAATCTTTTATGCCAGTTCTCAGATCATTCTACAAATGGAAAGGAGGAAGAAGAAAAGGAAAAGACACAGAGGGCCAGTGAAATGGGATGTTACCCAAACTGCTAATACAGATTGTTCCCCTCAGTTAACAGTGGCCACTGATTAGCTTAAAAACAAAAAATGAACTGGTTGTTCGGCAATTCTGAATTGTCTTCAACTTTCTTCTTTGGCAGGTAATGGCATTCCAGAGAACAAAAGTAAAGAATAAGCTTAACACAATTTTTCAGGCACATAATAGTTTTATGAATTCCCTACATCTGAATGGCATTTACAGTTTTACTAGCTTTCCCCATACATTATCTCTCTGATCACCTTCAAATAAGGCCTACGTGACCTCTATCTCTATTAAATTGGAGAAAATGGATTGAAATTGCTGTGTGGGTTTGGGAGGGTGGGGGAGGGAGCTCCTGGCAGTGATCATTGTTAGATGATGACAAAGGGGCCTGAGAGGAGCTGTATCATGTCCACTCCTGAGCGTTTTTTTTAAAAAGGGCGAAGTCTCTTCAGCCCAGTCAGATTTGGGTTCGCAGCTGCCTGGCACTGGGGCTGGAGTGGGGTGAAACAGAGGACTTTTCCACGCCTGCTTAAGCACCCGAAAATCTGAAGAACCTGCAATTTCTAGTGGAATTTGATCTAACTTATAACACTGTTTAGTTTGCATAAAAATGGCAGTGCTGAACTCGTGCATAAATTTCACTGTAATTTTCCACTTGCTGCCAGTGTTGAGTTAAAACAGTGGTTTTACGTTCCTGTGATTGTGAATAATGTAGGTAGGTGCCTTAGCCAGGGCAGAGAAACTCCAAGCAGGAATCATAAAAAAATGTCCCCATTGGGGCACACGACGTAGTCTGAAGTAGGAGTGTATGATTCCTGCCACCTCACAATGAATTTTAATTCATTAAGAGTCGATCCTGTGTTGAACTGCTTCCCACCCAAATGTCCTTAGAAATGGCATTTTAAAAAACTGAAATATGTTGGCACGGATTCTGTTTTAATGACACATCATACACTGCAGTAAAACGTAGGGAAAAATATTAAAAAGTATACTTATAATATACACGTTAACAGAGAAACCAATTCCATTTTTTCCCCTCAAGAGAAAACCACCCTTGTGTACCCTTGATTTATACTTCCACAGTATAAACTGAATATTGTAGCAGGGAAAAAAGTGTCTTAATAAAAATCAGTGAAATGGTGTTCTTATTCAACTAGTACCATCTTAAAATCCCATGCCTTTGCTTGGGAAAAAGCTTTTCAAAGTATAATTTGTTCCTTGATTGCCTCTAAACTAGTTACTCAATAAGAACTGAGAGAAAAGAGAGACCTCAATATAAGACTGTCACTATAAACTAGGGCTCATGGCCCCATCCTTTCCGGGCACTTGCAGACTTAAAATTTATCACTTAGTTATAGATCAGTGGTTTTGAATTCTGGCCATGCATTGGCTTTAAACACAACACCAATTCCTCAGTCTTTTATTTAATATTTATTTTTCTGGATGCTCCCCAGGTAATAAGACTAATTTGCAGCCCATGCCTGCGAAAACTGCTATACAATCTTTCACTTTCAACTAGTGACTGCTCTTAACCAAGATCGTACAAGTTTTTAGTATACCAGCCACAACCCCACATTTCTGGAGTAATTAAAATAATCAAAACAATTTGCTTTTCAAAGCATAAAAATGCAAATAACCCTCAAATAGTGCCCCCTCCAATCACTTGAAGCTGCTCCCGAAAAGAGATTCCCCTTCAATACTTATTTTGCATGTAGTTAATCTACTATCAATTATTTAGATCACAGATAATGAAAATTACAGGCCCTGATATAATGCAAAGCTGCTCAGGTTATCAGCAAATCATTATTGTTATCATCCCTGGCAATTACAGCACTGTTTTTACTTGTTTACTTTTATATTTAAAAATGTTTTGAAGTAGGCTTCACCACCAGCGTGGAGTCTCACATGGGGCCAGAACTCACAACCCTGTGAGTTGGAGAACCAAGCCGAGATCAAGAGTTGGCTCAATTCACTGAGCCACCCAGGAGCCCCAAAGCATTATTTCTATCGGTCATCAGACTGCTCTTTGTGAGTCAGTAGAGCTAATGTTAAGTATTTGCTCAGAAATGAACAAAAACCGATTATTTAAAATTCTGAAAACCTGGCAATGATTTAAAACTCTTCTCTGGGGGCGCCTGGGTGGCTCAGTTGGTTGGGCGACTGCCTTCGGCTCAGGTCATGATCCTGGAGACCCAGGATCGAGTCCCACATCGGGCTCCCTGCTCGGCGGGAAGCCTGCTTCTCCCTCTCTCACTCCCCTTGCTTGTGTTCCCTCTCTGGCTGTGTTTCTCTCTGTCAAATCAATAAAATCTTTAAAAAACAAAACAAAACAAAAAAAACAAAAAAACTCTTCTCTGCACCCCAGCCCTAAAGCTCTTTTCTTTGCTGAAGCACTAGTATTTTTGAACAGCACAGTCTTAAAAAGGTCAAACGAACTCAAAATTGAAAGAACTAGCGTTTCATCAAAATTTCAGGCGTCTATTTAAATGCTCCTAAAAGTCAGGATTTCTGTCCTAGGGTGGGGAGGGGACAGAGTACCACAGTGCCAGGGAATATTTCTGGTGTATTAATAAGCCTCTTGGTTAAAATTGCTACAAGGTACTCAGTGGTGACACTTCATTATAACAGGCCAAGAAGGATAATCTTGATGTGTAATTGATAGTCGTAACTCTAAAAGGAGCCTTAAAATCACACTTACCAGATTTTGCTTTTATGGCATCTTCTTAAGTGATTAAGCTGTCTCTCTCCTTTGCTAGGGGTAATGAAGCAAGACTAGGACAAGACATTTTGTGTCGTCTTGTCTTTAGAGCTTAATTATGGTCATATGAACTGAAAATCTCAACCACCTTATCAAAAGACAGCTGAATACTCAAAAGTACATCCCTAGACACAAAGACTGTCTCTAATTGGGCATTACCTATAGCTATAGGAAATGGATACTAAACCCCACAAAACCAAAAACCTAAATCAGCAAGCACAATGCTTAGGACTTAGGTAAGAACAATGCCTTGTTTGGAAACTCAAGAGTTAGACTTTATCTAAATGTGATCCACAGAGTTTCATTTCACCAGGGACAATCAATTCTACGTGTTCTCAATCTTGATACCCCACCCTGACAACGCCTTTACTCCAAGAACCTCAGGGCTACAAAAATGTGGCTCTAACGGTGAAATAGAGCTGTCTTTAGGATGGCTAATAATCGATAGATCAAAACTACTGTAAGCATTTAGTGATTCAAGACTCTAATAGGAATTTTCTTAATGATTCAAAGATTCTTCCATTTACAGCAAGTAACCTGGGATTCTCAAAGCTCTGGCTGGGGCTCAGGAATTCCACTCTCCTTGCTGACAGTATTTCTCTTACCCTAGAGCCTGACCATATGCACACAAACTTGAGATGAACTCAGCGTACAGGTCTATAAGGCTGGAGAAGTTACTTTTCACTTTCAGTATCCATAGCTACATAGCACCTTGCATTCCAAACACTTAGCAAAGTTATAAAATCTAAATAGAGAGGTACATAACTTCTAAGGAGACGAACAACTGATTGATAGCCCGGCTAAGCATTGACCGTAGCCCTCGGGAAATGGATAAAACCATATATGCAAATAGAAAGCAGCAAGGCCCCAAGACCTCAAAGCCCAACCCGGCTGAAAAGAGATCAGAATAAAATATAGATCACAAACCTCAGAGGCAGGAGGGAAAGATGGGACCATCTGCATACCGACATGTGAAAATTTGCTAACATAAAGGCAGCTAAATCGCAGAGAAAACGCTGCAGGTTATCAAGCAACTCGTACCAACCCCTGTGATCCTTGTAAACTTTCTCAGAATTCGGGAAGACAGCCAACTGTGGCTTGCAAGTTTCTGTACCTCCAAGGGAGGCGGCAAAGGAAGAACTAGAAAGCTGGTTTGTTCCTTAAGACTTTGAAGCAACACACTGGTGTTCTGGCCTCTGTTATCACACCATTTGACATCTTTTTTGTTATTCTGATCCAAACACCTGATTCGCCTCTTTAACTTTGGATTTTAAAGTATTATTTAAAAATACTAGTATCATCTTGTGCCACATAGTGTTCTCATCTTGTAAAGTTCTCTTCTAATCCATGCCTACAAGAGATGGACCATGGCAAGAAGTGGAATTAAAAAAATCAAACTTTTGACAAAAGTTCAATTGAACTTTGGGTTCTCGTCAGGTAAACAGTTTAACAGGCAGAGACACGACCTAGGCATTCGCTGTGATCCCGGGTCACCCCACCACCAGAGAGTGACTATTACCGTATGTTGAAGCTTAAAAATGTGTAGCAAAAAATATGCATGGCCTAAGCATATGTTTTTTGTGGAGAAGTCCCTTAGGGCTGAAGGATATTTTTTAAAAGATTTTATTTGGCAGAGAGAAACACAGCCAGAGAGAACACAAGCAGGGGGAGTGAGAGAGGGAGAAGCAGGCTTCCCGCTGAGCAGGGAGCCCGATGTAGGACTCGATCCCAGGTCTCCGGGATCATGACCTGAGCCGAAGGCAGTCGCCCAACCAACTGAGCCACCCAGGCGCCCCGGCTGAAGGATTTTTTTTATCACTTTTTAGAGATCTCACGGGTAAGGCAGTTTTATCTCAGCAGCAAACAGTAATGCTCAACAACGGCAAGGAAAGGAACCACTAGATATTAGAGTGAAAGATGCCTTTACCAATATCTACCTAGAAGAGACAAATTCTCATTCAAATATCACTTTCTAGGTCACCAGCGAAGAATTTTCATTACAGTGTAGGAAGAGATAAACCTTGGCAGAGCAAATATATATATTGTAGAAGAGGTGTCTAGCAGCTCAAATGTATGCTGGAGATGCTGGAGTATGTCCAATGGAACCAATGAGTGCATTTCCCCCCACCCCGGTGTTGTTAACTATTATACACAAAGAAAACTAGCTAGGAAATAAATGTCCAGGATGTAAATTAGTTCCCATATCACACCCAGGCTATACTTGTTATTTTGACATCTCCAACAAAACAGGTAGGTGAAAAACAAGCTTCCATTGTGAAGGAAGACTGAGTTGAATAACCAAGAAAGGGGAAGGGACTGAGTCATGTCTCAAGCCTCAGAGAAGGCAGCCCCTTCTACAGTGAAGTACTTCTAGCCTTCCACCGAATCATGTTCTTGTGGCAACTTCTTGGCTTAAATTACCATGTCTTCAAAGAAGTCTGTTCTTGAAAACGGCACCTTCCCTATAGGTGAAGGCTTTTAGGGCAAGGTTTGGAGGGAATAGGAGAAGCAATAAAGACATGACCCTGGGAAGTACTGTTGATACCTATGCTTACAATTTCTCAACAGTGAAAGAAGGTCACAGAACTTAAAAAGACTGCTTATTGAAGGATTAACAAAACACTCCATCACTCTACTTTTTTTAAAGATTTTATTTATTTGACAAAGAGAAACACAGCGAGAGAGGGAGCACAAGCAGGGGGAGTGGGAGAGGGAGAAGCAGGCTTCCCGCCAAGCAAGGAGCCCCATGCGGGGCTTGATCCCGGGACTCCGGGATCATGACACGAGCCCAAGGCAGACGCTTAATGACTGAGCCACCCAGGCGCCCCGGGAGATGACTTTAAAAGGGCTGTGAAGGCTATTCACTTGACATGAGGATGAAGCTTGCAGGTACTAACCAACTATGTGAATATTAAAATTCCAGGAACTGGGTCAGCAGCACACGAGGCAATGGCCTCAACATAAATCTGGTGTAAATGTGTAATTTACACATTGTGTTATAGCAAGAAAGTTTCTGGCTCTACAGAAGACGCACAGGCAATTCTGAGGTCACCCCTATACAAAGGGGCAGGCTGAATTATGGCCCATTGGCAGAGAGTGCTTGGCGCTGAAAACACTGTTCCTTAGCATGCATGAAGAGGACTACAGGTAGCCAGGGAGGCTGTGAGGTAGCATGCCTGCCCACAACTAAGGGCCACTCAAGGAGTCCCCTGGAGACTGTTGTCTATAAGATAAGCTATTAGTCCTTTGGAACTGTTGATCTGATGCCATGGATGTAAAATTAGTAAACCATTTCTCCCTTCGGCGCAGAGCACATGGTCATTTGGGAACTTTCCTGGAACTTCTGATGCTTGTCTCAAAATCTCCCTTCTCTCCTCCCAAAAGCTTTGGATTTGAAGCTGCTGTGCACTATAAAGACTGGGTGCAGGTATAAATTTAACAGGTGATCTGTAATTATTCCTAAAACCTGCCTAAAAGACTTATCAGAAATTAGCAATATGTTTGAAACATAACGTCTAAACTACCAGTATATTTAAGAAAGACCACATCAAATAATTTATTAATGGCTTCACTGTATTATTGTGTATTATTGTTTGTGTATAATAAAAATTGATTTGTGAAAAAACTTTCAGGGGGAGGGAGGGGCCTGGGGGAGAGAGGGAGAGTGAGAGAGCGCAAGAGAATGAATCTTCAGCCAGGTGTGAAGCCTGACTTGGGGCTCCATCGCACAACCCTGAGATCATGACTCGAGCCAAAATCAAGAGTCAGAGGGATACTTAACTGAGCGACCCAGGCTTCCTGATTTGTGAAATTTTAATACACCTTTGGGTAGTGCCAACTACGAATGCCACCCTGAGATGGACCGGGAAGAATACCAGACTATATATCATACAATGTTTCCCAAACTGCTTTACATAGGACAATAATGAGGTTCCTCAGAGAAGGGGAAAGGTTGCTCCTATAATCCTCCCACCTGGGTAATGCTATTCCTTTTTCTTTTTTTTTTCTCAAGATTTATTTATTTTAGAGCAAGAGGGAGCACACATGAGTGGGAGGGGCAGAGTGAGGGTGAGACTCCCAGGCAGACCTCAAGCTGAGCATGGAGCCCCACGTGGGGCTCCATCTCACAACCCTGGGATCTTGACGTGAGCTGAAACTAACGGTTGGATGCTTAACTCACTGCACTACCCAGGTGCCCCTGGGCATTGCTATTCTAATATATTTCTTACCTCTTCACAATCAGTAATATCGGCAAGGCACTCAAGAGTATGAGGTGAGGTAATTGTTAAATCTTTGACAACTTCTCTCCATGTATGCCAAAAATAGATAAGGAAAATTAAGTGTTTGGCCATGATCCCAAGTGGGTGCTTGTACTTGTAAGGCTTAATTATGAGGGGCAAGAAACCAGGAGAGACCTTGGTTCTAATTGCCTTCTACCGATTAGTTTCTGTGTGTCTTGGGTAAGTCCGAGAACTGATGTCTTCCTATGTAACTCAGGGAGAGCTTGACTAAGTAATCTGAAAAGATACAGGGGAATTGGGGCCAGATTTCTAGCAATAAAACATTATGAAATGTGGTTTTGGATGCTGTATCATCTGCCACCTGTTTCACCCTGGACCAAAACAAACAAAAAAACCTATTCAAGGATGGGGAAAGAGATTCCTTGTTTGCAGATAAAGAGTAATTTACAAACCAATACACATGAGAAGATAACATATTCAGGACGAAATTTATTCATAGGCTTCAAAGTAGAAAAGGAGGGAAATATAAAGGAAACACAAGTCACCAAGACCAAAGAAAGGCTCATGTGCCTTAAGGGTGCTAATTTTGGTACACTAGGAGGTACATTAGCTTTTTGGGGCTTTAAGGATACCCATTTAAACCACCACAGTGTCAATTTATTTAATGGTAAAGTTTACATGTGAAAAAAATGAATGCCTTCTCAAAAGTGCCTGTGACCCAAGGGAAAGGGTTTTTACTCTTCTGATAAAATAGAATGAACTCTATGTCCTGGCAGTCAGGATACAAACAACCTCAAGTTCAAACAGGTTAGGATTAACCACCATTAAGAACAATTTAAAAAAAATTAATGAGCCACTCAGAGTTACAAATTTTACTTTTACAAAGGTTACTATAAAATGAAACACCCGCAGAGATATAAAACCACTTGAAAGAATCATTAGAGCAGACACATTCAAAATGTAGGACTTCTCAAAAACAAGCACTACTCACACTAAAGGTCATACCAGCCCAGACCAAACATTTTTTTGTTTTGTTTTTTTACCAAATAGAACAGTAATTTGAGGTTCTGTTCAAGTACATGATTGAAAACAGCAGTGAGATTATTTCCGAAGCACACATAGGGGGTATTTAGAACAATTATAAGAATTTTACAGCCTACATTAAAAATACCTGGCAAGCTTTGAATAGGAAAAATGCTTTAAGTTAAATCATGAAACGGCACAGTGGTTGTAGCATTAAGTGACTGCTGCTCAGTGGAACACAGCAGATTAGGACTCCGTAATTAAATTTGCACAAAGACTCACTCCTGATTGCAATGCATTTCACTCTACTTCGCATTATAAAAGGCATTCGTGTATGCAAATGTGTTAATACATTCCTAAGTCTCTTCTTACTCTACTTTGTAAACTCGGATATGATGTAAAACCTTGTAAACACCAACAAAGAGAAAACTACAGCATTAGTTAAGGGTAGAAAAAACGTCAGAACCAAACAGAACACAGATGATTCTCGAAGGTTATAAATTAAAGTGCACCTGCATATGTTAGCATTATTATTGAGAGCCAATTATGGTTGACTGATGACTGTGCATGGGCAGGAATAATCTTATAGTGTGAGTATTCGAAGATGGCCTCCTTCTGTTTCTGTTTGGTTTCCAGCCATTTGCTATAGTCTCTGCCCTAGACGAAACACAAGTAGGTACATTTCTTCGTTGGGTGCTGGGCACAGTTAGCTTAAAAAAAAGGAATAAGGGGAAATAGCAAGGAAATGGATAGAAATATAAATATGTCGAACCATAAGAAAATTGCCTGTGATGAGAACATTCTTCTGTAAGATTGCATGGGGCTTCCTCATCATTCTCAATGCAACTCTCAAAAGACACCTCCAATAGAAGATTTTTTAAGCAACACATATTCAGAAGGAAGACATTTCTTTAGATGGCAGGATTAGTCTTTTAGACCTCACCTCTGATCTTAAAAAGGGTGGGTGAGAGGAAAAGGTAGGGTTCTCCTAATAGATGCAAGCTTTTCTTAGAAGGCAACGTACCAGAATGATGTTGGACACTGGTTTTATGGATTTAGAATCCTATTCAGTCCAGTGCACACCTTTGAGCTTCACTGTAACTTTTCATAATACTGAGCAAGAATGTGATAAGGTATCAAAGAATAAGATACTCAATTGTGAATACAGGGAGCTTCATTCATGCATTTAGTTAATTAATTAATTTAGATCTTATTTATTTGAGAGAGAGAGAGAGACAGAGAGAGCACAAACAGTGCAGAGGTATGCATTTTAAAGGTAACATTCTTCTAGGGTGGCTAGAATTTTAAAAAGACACGGAAAATAAAAAGTGCCGGTGAGGATGGGAAGATATTGCAACTCTCATACATTGCTAATAGACATACAAAATAGTTCAGCCTTTGTGGAAAACAGCTTGGTGGTTCATCATAAAGCTAAACAAGGGGCGCCTGGGTGGCTCAGTCGGTTAAAGCCTGTGCCTTCGGCTCAGGTCATGATCTCAGGGTCCTGGGATCGAGGCCTGCATCCGGCCCTCTGCTCGGCAAGGAGGCTGCTTCCTCCTCTCTCTCTGCTTGCCTCTCTGCCTCCTTGTGATCTCTCTGTCAAATAAATAAATAAAATCTTTAAAAAAGTGAAACAAGGAATTATGAGCCAGCAAGTTAATACTCTTGTGTATATACCCCAAGAGAACTGAAAACAGGTGTTCAAACAAAAACTTCAGCATCGATGTTCAGAGCAGCACTATTTACAATAGATTCCAAAAGTGGAAGCACTCAAATACCTATCAACGGATGCATGGAAAAACGAGGTGTGGTCTATCCATCCGGTGGAATACTATTCAGGCATAAAAAGGAACAAACTACTGATACATGGTACACAACAGGAATGAGCCTTATAAATATTATGCTAAGTGAGAGAAACCAGACACAAAAGGTCACATATTGTAAGGATTCCATTTATATAAAATATTCCGTATAGGTAAATCCATAAAATCAGAAAGTCAGTTGGTGCTTGTGAGGAGCTGGAAGTAAGGTACACTGGGAAGTGACCACTTAACGGTTACCAAGTCTCCTTTCGAGATGATGAAAATGCTACAGCACATGACAGATGTGGTGGTTTCACATATGAATGTACTAAATGCCACTGAATCATTTTTAAAATGATTAACTCTGTTATATGAATTTCACAATAAAAAAAGTGAAACACCTGTGCCTTATAACAGGTCACGAGGCAAACCTATTAATACAGTTGATGTCTCCATTCCGCTGGTATTTACTGAGTCCCTGCTGTGCAAGACACTGTAGATAAAGCGACGAGTTAAAAAAAAAAAAAACAACTGATACCATTTCTGCGTTCAAGGAGTTGGGGTACAGTGGGGGAGACCAGATATTAACCCAATACTGACACAAAATCAGCTAAATAGCAGGAATGATGGCCGTGCAGCATTGGGAGAGTTGACCCAGCCAGGGCCACGTGACCACCACACGCAATAAATACAAGCCTGATCAGACAGACCGCTCCTCTAGTCCCTCCTTTAATAGTTTCCCACTGATCTTAAAACTGAAAATAAAAACCCGTGCTCTGACCTGCAAGGTCTTGGAGAGCCAGGTCTCTTCCTCCTGCTTCTCCAACTTTGTCGAGGCCCAAACCTCTCTGCCTTGTTTTCTCTGTTACAGCCCACTGCTCCAGGGCTCCGACTCCACAAGGACTCTTCCCTCGCCCCTGTACCTTCTTAACCTGTAGTCACCCTTCAGATCTCTCAATTGTCCCTTTCTCCTGAAGACTTCCCTGACGGCAACTCAAATGAAGAGAGACCGATAACCTTTTCTCCAAAATCTGTATCTGCTACAGAGAATTTACAATGAACAAAGCAAAAAGAAAATCTCAATTCAGTTTTTCAAAAAGCCCTAAATCCCAAGTCTCCCCCCCAAATCTCCTCCAACATACTGCCAAAAAAATCCTCTGTGAATTCCCTGACTTTGCAGAAAGTGTGTTTTCTTAAATCTTCTGATTAGCTTCAATAAAAACAAGGCAGTGATTGTGACAGTAAGAACTTTGTATAGTCTACTGACACAAGCTCATTAAACATAATGTAATGTGACTGGTTATTGTGATGCTTTGTTAAATGATTTATATATGCTTTGGACAATTTTATACAGAGCAGTATTCAGGTTCATCAATTCCAGCTGACTAAACAGTTGATTAAAACTGGTGGTTATGGACATTTCTGTTTAAAAAAAAAAAAAGTCAGGCGTCAGGCCAGAAATATAATCCTCAATGTAATATTGTTTCTGTGAAAAAAAATCAGATTAGACTTATATTACTTTGACTTTCATGAATATAACCTGCCATAATGTACCAGGACAAGCTGTAAAAGGTTTTCAGGAGGGCCCATCGCCTAGCTAGTATGCGCCGTGGGACAGGGGCAAGGTCCAAGGCAAACACAATTCAAATCAGCCAGCCATGCACTGTTCTCTTTTCAAATATACCTCATTTAATAATCATAAACTGGGGCAGGGTATATTTTGCAGCACTGATTTCTCTGCAGGAAGGGCACAGAGAAGTATCACTAACATATAGAAAGTCCTACACAAAAAAGACTGCTAAAGCTGCCAACGTACATTTATACAATATTAAGACTATCCCTGTGCTTCTAGGAAGTGAAAATAAATTGCATTTTAAAAATAACACCTTGGGGCGCCTGGGTGGCTCAGTCGTTAAGCGGCTGCCTTCAGCTCAGGTCATGATGCCAGAGTCCTGGGATGGAGCCCCACATGGGGCTCCTTGCTCAGCAGGGAGCCTGCTTCTCCCTCTCCCACTCCCCCTGTTTGCGTTCCTTCTCTCGCCGTTATTTCTCTGTCAAATAAAATCTTCAAAAAAATAAAAACAATACCTCAATGATTAACATATTATTTATAGAGTATTTGATATAACAATTTGTAATGAAGCTTGTATGAAGGGTTTACTAATAAATAAGTAAACAACAGCACGTAACCAGCATCCTATTCCAAGTGAAAACCGGGACTAGTTCTTTCTTTTTTATTTTTCAGTAGTTTTCAGGTTGATCTGGCTATTGGTACAATGGGCTGGGAAAGAAATCTATTTGTTCCAATGAAACGTCAAATAAGAACATGAAAGCCCAACATTCAATAACAGCACAGCCATAAGAAAAATCTCTTTTACCAATATTCAAAAACAAGCTGGTCAATTTTCTCCCTTTAGTTTTTGCTATTCCAATGCTGAGACTACAAGCAGATCTTTTGTAGAAAAACAACTCAAACACACAGGTGGTAGTATTTCAAAAATTTTAGCCATTCTGATAGCAGAAAAGGCAAAAAGGAAAAAAAAGGGTTAAATGCTCTGGAGCTGACAAATAGCGGAACCTGTAAGATTTTTTTTTTTTTTTTGTAAGTGGTAATTTCCCCAGGGGTGCCTGGGTGGCTCAGTGGATTCAGTATCTGCCTTCCGCTCAGATCCAGATCTCAGCAGCCTGGAATCAGCCTCCCATTAGGTTCTGTGCTCAGCAGGGAATCTGCTTCTCTCTCCCCCTGCCCATTCCCCTATTTTGCTCAAAGTAAGTGGTAATTTCCCTAAGGAAGATTCTTCTCTCTTCCTGTTTCCCCTAGCTAATTCTATTTCTGAGATTGGGAAATCTCAGGTTATAACTCAAAGATGAGCCCATGGCTCCCTAGGCCCCCACATAGCTTGCCTTGCCCAAAATACATGAGCACATTTGAAATCCCATACCCTCCACCTGACCCCTCCAAGGTAACCAATCTTCCCTCTGTCACCCTGCCAGTCAACATTTCTCCTTCTTTTACTCTTTCACCATTTGCCACCATGGAAGGTCATGAGTCCACAAGCAGGGGCAGACTGGAGTCCATCCCAATCATATAGCTCGTTTGTCATCTGTATATATTTTTTTAAAGATTTTATTTATTTATTTGACAGAGAGAAACACAGTGAGAGAGGGAACACAAGCAGGGGGAGTGAGAGAGGGAGAAGCAGGCTTCCCGCTGAGCAGGGAGCCAGACGTGGGGCTCGATACCGGGTCTCCAGGATCATGACCTGAGCCGAAGGCAGTCGCTTAACCAACTGAGCCACTCAGGCGCCCCTGTCATCTGTATATTACCTCTCACAGACCTCTTAGCTTGGGGTTGCACCCTAATTCTTGACAAATAATCTCATGGGGTTGGCCAGAGAACAGAAGTAGGATGTAAGAGAAAGAAGCATATAACTCCACATGTGGCACATTGCTAAGTAAACACAGAAGTAGGAAGGAAGAATAAGCTGGCTGAAATGCAAAGGCTGACTAGGGCCAGACAGAGTTAGTCTAGGAAGATTTCCAGATTAACGCATGTCAGAGCCTTGGGGAACTCTGGCCTCTTCTAATCCAGACTATGATTAAATACATTTTCAAATCTATTATATATTTCACACGTGCCATGTTCCAAAACTAGAATCCGGATACAGTGACAAGAGGATTTTCTTTTTAGTCACATTCTATGCTTGGATTCTGGGCTTCTCTAACAAAAAGCCTGACTTTCCTATTCATTCCAACCACATTTTCTACTAGTAATCCGGCGGAAGGAGGCTCTGTTCCTAACAAACTGATCTCCCTCCTCATTTTTTCTCTTATTACATCTCAGTTTATTCCCAACTGCTATCCCCCTGGACTGAAATCACCGGCATGAGTCTCCTTGAAAGTAAACTGAAGGTTCAATGATGCCAAATTCAGCAGTCTAATCAAGAGACCCTGTGACATATGGAGGGCTGTAGGTCCATAAAATTGGCAAACCTTTACATATTGGCTTTCCCCTCAAGGTGATTACCCACTGGTTCTTGGAGCTCTTTGTCTTATTCTCCTATACATTTGTGATTTGTATACATTTCTGATTTGCTTCCTCAGTAAGGATAAGCAACACCTAAGTGTGTTATGGAGATGAAGAATTCTGTAGATGGATAGAAAAATAGAGGGGCAGAGTAACAGGATTACAAACAGATATGGCTTATCATTTACCTAAACAGCCTCGCCCCAAAATGAGTATATCATTTAGAACCATTTGAGTCCTTGGTGATCTCAAAGTTTAACTATCTCGTTTCTTCTAATGGGTCTACTTTTAATGTTCAAAAATCAGAGGCACTCTAACGCTTTCCATTCTAATGACCTTTTTTCACAGAGCCTGGCATTTACCAAGTGGTTTCAAAGTGGTATTACAAGAGATGAGGAAGGAAGACGAGCATACTGGTGGGGTGTATGTATTCTGGAGCCAGATATCTGGGTTCAAATCCTAGTTCTGCCCCTTACTAGCTAAGTGACCTTGGGCAAATTCCTTAACCACATCATGTCTCAGTTTCCCTATCTATATAAAAGAGGATGACGTTGGTAATTTATGAGACAATTCAGAGACAGTGCCTTCAAACACTAAATACTCAAATGTTACTTGCTGTTATGTATTTTTTAAATTTTATTTTGTTTTTAAAGATTTTATTTATTTGAAAGACAGAGACACAGCAAGAGAAGCAACACAAGCAGGGGAAGTGGGAGAGTGAGGAGCAGGCCTCCCGCTGAGCAGGAAGCCCGATGTGGGGTTTGATCCCAGGGCCCTGAGATCATGACCTGAGCCGAAGGCAGATGCTTAATGACTGAGCCACCCAGGCACCCGTAACTACTGTTATTATAGCAGAGGGAAATAGCAAGTTCCTTTGCTGCCATGAACCAATTGCTACCAACACAAATAAAACATGTCTACGTAACAAAGATGTAATCCTAATACAAATACCTGAAATTTATCTGCGGGGTTATTATATTTGCAATACAGCGGTACAAATGAAATCAGCAGGAATATCTTCGTAACCAGAATAAAAAGAGAGATACAATTCTTTGTAAAATGCCAGCAGAGAGAAAGAAAGCATGCTTATAAAATCACTGACCAGATAACACCTAATTACCACATGAGCATAAGACAGAACAGTACATTTTTATTTTACTTGGATTTCAGTGGAACTAGAAGACCTATAGGTCATTCAGAAAGCTTGCAAAAAGAACTAAAGCCAACTGCAAAAGGCTCCTCAAGGGTTATGGTAAGACTCAGCTTAGGGTTGGAATTCAGGGAGTATGACAGAGTGGAGTGGCTCTGTGGTTAAGCACTAAGTTAGAAGCAGAAATAAGCAGCAAGTGTAATTAAATGTACGCAGCTATGAAATGGCCCACGGTTTTGCAACACCTGCAATGCGGGGAAGGCTGGGTGTTGAGTGACAAGAAGACATAGACACCGGCAAACCTCCCATCCTGCCCTGATTCTAAGTGGTCACAGCAGTGAGCTGCTGCCCACAAAGAGAGGGCCACAGGCTTACATGTGGAAACAGCTGGCCTCAGACACTCACCTTCTCCCAATGTTCCATCACAATAATAAATCAAATATATGTACAGAGGGGGAGATCCGCTTAAAGCAAAGGCCTATCCATTTCTAAAACTGAAATAAATATTTAAAGAGCATGGAAAGAGCAAGGCACAGCAATAACCATCATTCTTATGTTAAACTTCTGCGTTTAAGAGATTTCAAGAATCCGGGACACCTGGGTGGCCCAGTCAGTTAAGCATCCATTCTTGGTTTTGGCTCAGGTCATGGTATCAGGGTCGTGGGATGGATCCTGGAGTTGGGCTCTGTGCTGTGCGTGGAGCTTGCTTAAAATCCTCTCTCTCTCCTCTCTCTCCCTCTGCTCCACCCCTACCTCTCTCCTTCTCGCAAAAAAAAAAAAAAAAAAAAAAAAAAGGCGAGACAGATTTAGATAAATCACCATAAATATTTCTGCCTTTTCATTAAGGTGTTTAACAGTTAATCTTAGAAAAATCATTTTTAAAACACGCTTATGCTTGCCAAATAGGCTGTCCCATTCATTTTTGATGTTTGAATGGATTTGCTTTGGGAATAATCAAGTTTAAGAAACTCCTATAGCAAAAGGGAAGCTGTAGGCCACCATAGATTGCTCAGTCTGTTGTGTGATAATCTCTATCTTATAAATTTCATGATGAATCTCCTAGTTTTAATGTGATCTTCCAAAAGTAAGGTTGTCTCATACATTTATATTTAAAAGATTTATAGTAAAGGTGAACATATCACTTGACCTCAGCCTCTAGCTGTTACCTGGCTATATATAACACACTGGACAAAGATTAGCCTTCTTAAACAATATCCTCTAGCCCCAGAATTCCTCAACAGCAAAATTCTAAGATTTTGTGGTATCAGTGGCCATAAATCTCAGTAATAATCACCCCTGGACTTGGCTTAGTAGGCTGAAGTCTACCTGATAATCAGGATTAAAGAGCTAATCAAAACTGGCTTTGTGAATGCTTGAGTAAGGCTGGGTTAAGCAACTGTCAGTGGCATAATGCAATCCACCAAGTAACTCCTAAGGTTTACTTTTCCTATCGTTCTTTTTTCTTTATAAATAAATGAATAGATAAATTTATTTAAATGAATAAGCTACCCAACTACCCAGTTGCTATAGTGAAAGCAGGATTTGGGCTCTGATGGTGACCATAACATATTATGAAGAAATTCTTTCACTTACTCCCAGAATAAACATTTAAAATTTAAAGAAAGAAAGAAAGAAAGAAAGAAAGAAAGAAAGAAAGAAAGAAAGAAAGTTCTAAGTATGTGAGGTGATGGATGGTTAGCTAATCTTACTGTAGTAATCATTTCTCAATATATAGATCTTTCAAATCATTATGCTATGTGCCTTAAATTTACACCATGTTAATTTTTTTTAAGATTTTAGTTTTATTTATTTAGAGAGAGCACAAGTGGGGGGGCAGAGGGAGAGAGAAAGAATCTCCAGCAGACTTTTCACTGAGCATGGATGGAGCCTGACCTGGGCCTCGATCTCATGACCCTGACGATGATGACCTGAGCCGAAATCAGGAATCAGACACTTAACTGACTGAGCCACCCAGGCGCCCCAATGTTGTCTATGTCAACTGAATTTCAATATAGTTGGGGGAAAAAATAAAATTTGAAAGTAACACAAAGAATACCATAACTAAGGATTCTGGCTGCACTTCTAAAACAGCATGCTTACTGTTATAATTTATAATGTGAACAAAGCAGACTCACATGAAATAAAATAAACATCAGGGTTTGGGGCAAGAAACATATAAACTAGAACTCTAGTCAGGCCCAGACCCTGACAGCATCTGCCGAGGGAAAAGAGTCCTGTGGCACTCTGGACTATTCACGTGGCACTGACTGCAGAGGTCTACCAATAAAACTGGGGAACCCCCAAAGCAAGTATTTCAACCCAGGCCTCTCCTCCAACTGCCCACCCTCATCCTCCTACTGCTCTGCCCTCCTTTTCTCCACCTGCTATTTCTAACTCCACTGTTCCCCTTCCCTCCCCCTCTCCTAAACCACTGATTAAACGGTGGGCTGCTGTACACGCTGCCATCCTTGTTAATCAAACCCTCTGTATCCCTAATGTCAGAAAACCTTCCCTACAAATACTTGGCTTCCCTGAGACTGGCTTTCTTTTCTTTTCTTTTTAATAGAGACTTCACTTGTACTGACAAGTTAGGGCCACAGTGGACAGCTTCCAGAACAGAAACAAGACAGGTTAATACTCCTCACTTTCATCCTCTCCCTCACCACTAACTGCCCCAACCTCCTCATAATCCTTCTCAAGGGCAGCCATGTCCTCACGGGGGCCTCAGAAAACTCTCCTTCCTCCGTGCCCCACTCATACAGTGAACAAAGCACACGTGGCATACATCAGGTCCAACCTGCAGTGCCGGCGGGCCCAGGCCTCAGCAATGGCTGCGGTGTTGCTCAGCAAGCACACAGCTCACCGTATTGGGGAGACCTGGCTCTCTTCTGAAGACTCTTTCTCAAAGCAGTAGGACTCAACCTCCTCCTGCCTCCCCACTGCTTATGCAGTCCATTAATCCAACCTCATGAAAAGTCCCTCCTCCCTCAGGACTCATGCTGTCTGCAGATACAAGCTTTTAACCCTTCTTTGTCAAGGATATCATGTCTCCTGGACATTTCCCTTCATTCATTTGGGTCACTGGCAGCCTTTCCATCCCATCTCCTACCATTACCCTATGAAATGTTAATGTTCATGTTCATACTCTTTTCGTAATTCCTGTACTTCTCTAACTCTAGTGACCTTTACTATTCTTCAATATCTTTATCAATCAGCTCTCTGATCACATAAGGATAATGACTAGAGACTCTGAAATGTGGCTTTCAGTCTCACCCTCTATGCCAACTCTTGCCACACTTGGAAACTCCATCATTCACATAGTCAACTCACCCAGAAAGCTAGATTTTCAAGTCCTGGGCTTCTTTTGCTCTAAGGATCTTCACCTTTGCTCTACTTTAGCCAACTACTCTTTGGACAGACTAGGATTTGTTATCACCTACTGTTTTACTTCTGATACCTCAAAAAACAATAGCTCTCTCTCAGCTTTTCAGCTCTTTCACTCCCACTACAAAAGCTCTTTAAAACCTTTAGTCTGGGGCGCCTGGGTGGCTCAGTAGATTAAGTGTCTGCCTTCGGCTCAGGTCATGATCCCAGCATCCTGGGATCAAGTCCTGCATCGGGCTCCCTGCTTGGCAGGAAGCCTGCTTCTCCCTCTCCCACTCCCCCTGCTTGTGTTTCCTTTCTTGCTGTGTCTCTGTCAAGTAAATAAATAAAAAATCTTTAAAAAATAATAAAATAAAACCTCTATTCTCTTGATTCCCACCCTATTTGTCAAACTGTTTACCTTCACTTCTCCTATGAAATCTGAACACCATGCTCACTCATGGAACCTCTTCTTTCACTAGCCTCCTCAATTCCTTCCCAAACTGGCTTTCTGCCTTGATTGACCTACGAAGCCCTAAATCCAGGACCAATCTCAGAAACCGCTTTCTTTATTCCTGCATGAAGGAGCAAGAACCGTTTTGATAAAACCATACTAATATGAAGAATGATGCCATTACAAATTCCTCAGTGTCACTGCATAAACCTACTTGGCCTCGCTCCTCTCGCTCTCCACTTACGCTAAATGCCCAAAGCTTCATGACCCTACCACACTCCTCTCTATATGAGAGACCTTGCTCCTACACCCCTTTAAAATATCAGGGTCAAAAATAAACCAGGGTCATCTGGTGGACCCTTCTTCACATTTCCTTATACATGCGTATCAGCTTTCCCCCCTCATTTCAGAGGAGGAAATCCCCCTACGTTCTTGATTACCATGTTCCCATCTTTTTGCACCAATAATTATCCCATCTTCCCTACAGTGTCAGTCACTTCACATCTACTCTATCTACCCCATGGCTCCTTAGCTTAAGTATGTTAGGGTCCTTATTTTCTTAAACACACACTTCACACACTTTCCTTGACAGTGCTATGAGTACTTTTTTAAATAACAGCTTAATTGTTATATAATTCACATTATCACAGAATTCATTTGTCTAATGATGCAGTAGTTTTCAGTACGTGCAGAGTATTGTAAAACCATCCCCACAATCTAAATTTAGAACACTTTTTTTTAAGATTCTATTTATTTGAGAGAGAGAGACAGCATGTATGGGAGGGCAGAGGCAGAGAGAGAATCCCAAGCAGATTCCACGCTTAGCATGGAGCCTGACTTGGGGCTTGATTGGTCCCAGAACCCATGAGATCATAACCCGAGCCAAAACCAAGGGTCAGATGCTTAACCCACTGCACCACCTAGGTGCCCCATCATTTTAGAATATTTTCACCACCCCAAAAAGAAACCTCGCACCCATTTATTAGCAGTCACTGATTTGAATACTTAAAAAAAGATTTATTTATTTGAGGGAAAGAGAGTGAGTGAGGGAAGGGACAGAGGGAGAGAATCGTCAAGTAGGCTCCCCCATGAGTGCAGAGTCCAACGAGCGGCTCAATCTCACAACCCATGAGATCACAACCTGAGCTGAAACTAAGAGTTGGATGCTCAACCGACTGAGCCACCCAGGCACCCCATTTTCACTAATCTCTACCCCCGATGTGGGGCTTAAAGCCACGACTCTGAAATCAAGAGTTGCATGCTCTTCTGACTGAGCCAGCCAGGTGCCCCTGATGAGTACTTCTAAGCTTTTACTTCAGAAACTAAACCTTTTTAAGATAATTACATTCAAGATAATCAACATTCAAAAAACAAATAAATACAATCGATTAAGCCAGTTAAGACAAAAATGGTTTCTTTTAAAGAAAATGTATATGTATTAGCTTTTATAATACAAAAGATTATTTTTCACGTGTTTAAAAAGGGAGTTTTCAGGGGCAGCTGGGTGGCTCAGTCCAGGATCCCAGGAGGGACCGAGCCCTGTACTGGGCTCCCTACTCAGCGGGAAGCCTGCTTCTCCCTCCCCTGCTGCTTGCCACTCCCCCTGCTTGTGTTCCTTCTCTCGCTGTGTTTCTCTCTGTCAAATAAATAAATATATATGAATCTTTAAAAAAAAAAAGGAGTTTTCTACCAGGATTGGATTTATGCATATGTTACAACAAATTCAAACAAGAAAGAGCTAAATATCCCCTATAACTAGACAAATACTGCGGCCTTAATGTGTTCCAGAAGGCAGACACACTCAATCCTCAGATGAGTAGCAGTGAAAAGGAGAATATCTTTGGTAGACTGAAAAATGACCTCTCCTTACATGCACAGTTTTACATGATACATGTGTCTAGTTACATGAAAAATGAAACCAATTGCTTAAAGGCAGAAGAGTGGGTAAATGGCAATTATCAACTGCATATATGACACAAAGGGAAAAAAAACGCTGAAGAGAATAAGATGACAAAGGCTTTTTTAACACAGAAGAGTTCATTAGCCTTTTAATGACTATAATTAGAGAAGGTATTTTCGTGCTGCTCCAGGTGGAGAGATGCAGCAAAACTGCACTGCTGACCCCCGCTTTCCTGGTCCAGGGACTGCAGAGCACCAATGAGTGATTGCCAGTCTAATTTACCATTTAGAGACTCGGGAAAGACCAAGAAGGAAAAAGCAATAAAACAGATAAACATTTTATAAGTGATAGGAGAAAAGAACCACCACTAAAGAAAAGCATCAGTATCTAATTTTATGAAACAGTTCTTTCACAGTTCTTATTTCTGTCTCTTCCCTTTCATATATAGTGTGCCTTGTTTGAGGTTCAAAATGTCTTGCTTCAAAGTAAATCAGATTCAGATCCCACAGCTCCTCGTAACCTTGTAACCACTACTGGTGTGAAAGGGCAGCTCTTTTATTCCCATCCGGGATGAAGTATGATGAAGATGAACTCATCTACTGGAGACCTGAAAACGCATTGTTCAATTCAACCATCATTAATTGAGCACCTACTATGTCTTAGATTCTGCACTGGGTGCTGGAGACCAGAGAGGAGGAAGATGCTACCCCTACCCGACAGTTAAGAAGGGAAGAGGACACATATCTAATAAGGCAGAGTATCAGGCTGTAAATAGTACAGCATGGATTTAACAAGATGGCTCTGGTTTTGGACAAGTTCACACTCCAATTTTTGTTCTAGAAAACATGGTGAGCCCAGCTGCAAAAACTGTGTGAGTCATGGTAGAAAGAGATTAGTTTCAAAGGAAGTACAGAAGGAGGAAAGGTAAGTCTGAGAAAGCATGATGGTATTCATTCACTCACTAATTCAGCCATTCCAAGTATCTTAAAATTAAGCACCTTCTATCTGCCAGGTCCAGAGGATATAAAGACGAGTAAGATTCTGTCTAATCTTCCAAGGAGGTCTCAGTGTGGCGACCACAGCAAACACTGATACGGCATGCTGACAAGTGGAGGGAACAATAACAATGATATTAATGGTTGGCATCTATTAAAGATTTACTATGTGCCAAGTACTGTCCAGTGCATTTCATACATATTAACCTCTTTACCCCTTAGGACAAACCTATGAAGTAGGTGGCTCTTAGTCTCCCCAGTTTATATGTGAGGCAACTGGACGCGCCAAGAGATTTTATGACCTCCCTTACGTCAAGTGGCCAGAAAGGAACAGAGCCAAGATCTGCGTGTTGATAAACTGACTCAAGCCTACCACTTTCACCCCGATACTACACTGTTTTAAACAAATGCATAAATCAAGATCACATCATCCTGGACACTAATCATCACAGCAAAGCCATGAAGCAGGTTTTATCACCCTCAATTTAGGGAGGAGGAAATTGAGGAGCAGAGAGGAAAACTAAATCACTCAGAGTCTTCCAGCTGAGTAGCAGAGCTAGAATACAAATTGGAATCAGCCATAAATCTCTTTCAGTATTAGAAACAGCAGCTCCGACCGCACTGGAAAAGTAAACCACTAGGTACAGAGTTCTTGCAGAGTAGCAGCATCATACGGAAAACATATCAGAGTTCTAAAAATGCCTTAGGCACACAGTACCTGGGGGAGCCGCGGTGGCAGCATCTGCGTCTGCATTAAGTAGTCACCCCACCGACACCAGTAATTCTTCAGGCCCAGCAATACACACTGTACTTTGATTTGCTTTGATAAGAACAGACAGCCACGGAGGAGAGAAACAGGGCACTGCCGCATGGCCCCTTGTTCAGAGACGAGAATCCTGGCTTACTTGTGGACTTTAACTTCAAAGTGATTTACCTATGAATCCGACCACTTAGGAAAACAGAAAACACAGAAGCCTATGAACACAGCATTCTTCAGGGCCACACGGCACCCTGAGGGGTAGGCAATTATGAAGATGCTTTATTCAAATGTAAACAACCAATGATACATTGCTGCCCTGCTTCAGAATGAGAGGGGAAATTAAGAAGACTGTATTAATGGAAAACGCAACATTTCCAAAAATTGGTGAAGCCGCCAGAAAAAAGAAACTCCTCAAAATATTTGTAAAGGAAATGTATCTGCAAAAAAATGTATTGTAGAATAACTAAAACATATGTAACCATATTGAGGATTCTTTGTATATCTGAAATAATTATGTAGTTTATATTGCATTAAATGAATCAGTGTATGTGTGATATAAACATTATAGTTTTAGAGCTATTAATTTTCAATTTATGCCTTGATTATTCTTTGCAGTATATTTTTAAGATTTAACTGCTTACGAATAGTGCTACAAGTTTCTCAGCTTTCAGAAATGCAAGGTTGTTTTCACTTTGTGCCAAGTTTTGAAAAGTAGCAAAAACTTGCCAATCAGGACAAATTATCAACATGTGGAGATGAATGACAATGGTCTATGGTTTCTTACCCAAGTGTGTCACAGATACAAGACACTGAGGGTCAAAAACACCGTGGGTCAAAACACCTCACTTTTCCTGAATGTGAACTGGAACCATACTATGTTCCTAGAAGGATTCAACAAAGTAACACACGGATAGTGCCTGACCCATACCCACTTGGCACTCAGTAAGTGTTAATTTCTATCACCCACCACCTACGTCTCCATTTTCGGGGGAGAAAAAATTAGATACTACTTTGCCAGATGGAGCTTAGTACACACACAGTTCCACTTTCCAAAATACCGAGATGAATAGTTTTCTGCCTTTTCAGCATCACGTTTCAGCAGAAAGAGTATTTGCCTATTCTGACTAGATGCCAGTTTTCACACACTGGAACAATTTCTTTCCTACCAGCAAGAGATGGAGGAGGGCTTTGAAACTGATGAAAATGAAGCAACGTGGGGTGCCTGGGTGGCTCGGTCGGTTAAGCGTCTGCTCA
>PITA01008872.1:0-81448 GCA_004023965.1 Spilogale gracilis | reverse complement strand
CAAATGGCTAACAGACACATGAAAAAATGTTCAGCGTCACTAGCTATCAGGGAAATTCAAATCAAAACCACACTGAGATACCACCTTACACCAGTCAGAATGGCCAAAATTAACAAGACAGGAAACAACAAGTGTTGGAGAGGCTGCGGAGAAAGGGGAACCCTCTTACACTGTTGGTGGGAATGTAAACTGGTGCAGCGGCTTTGGAAAACAGTGTGGAGATTCCTTAAAAAATTAAAGATAGAGCTACCCTATGACCCTGCAATTGCACTACTGGGCATTTACCCCAAAGATACAGATGTAGTGAAAAGAAGGGCCATATATACACCAATGTTCATCGGAACATGACTTCTTGGGAAGCCAAGTGCAGAGCTTGGTTCCTCTGTTAGACCTTCTTTGAGAATTCCTACTTTCTTTGTTCACATCCCCTGCCAGAGTTGGAGTAGAAACCAACATGGAGAACAAAGCAGGTTTTGTGTGGCCCAGGGAGAGAGTCTTCACTTACTATGTGAAGACCTCGGGCATATTATCTAACAGTTCTATCTTTAGTTTACTTGTCCATCAAGTGGGAATGCTCCAGCCCACGGAAATTGTGAAAGACTTCAAAATCAGCCAAAGAGTTCCCTGAGTGTCCTTTCAATGGCATGTTGGCTATTGCTCCATGGATGTTCAGGGGTTATTGAGTTCTACAGGAGTATATATGTCTTTGATGATGTCCAATGAGGCTGTTCTAAAATTTGATAGAGATAGAAGCGAGTCTACAGATAATTGATCAAATGCTTATAGACATATATATTAGTCTTATTAAGGACAACATAAATAAATTTTGTCTGGTTGAGAATATATGTCTCTATACATTAAAGATGAATTTGAACTAGTTTTTAACCTTTTAGCAGTTCCCATCTTAATTAATGACTTATATAAAATCTTTGATGCATGTTCATTTTACAAAAAAAGTCATGATTTTACCATTTTGAAAATTATCCTTCATAGTTATAGCATGACTTAAAAGGGTTTGGGGAGGATGAAATGAGGCTGTGTGTATGAAGTGTCTGACATCGAGAATGTGAAATACAGGACAGCAAAGTCTAATGTGGTGTAGAAGATCACACCCAGGGAAAAGGAAAGGAGGGAACTACAGTTGAGTTTTGTTAGAGGCCCTACTGTGCAGCCTTTTCTAATATTGACAGCTACTTTGTATGGTAGTCATTATTAACTTGGTATCATGAAGGAGAGCCCTGACCTCTGGGTCTTGGGGAACTTGACACAAGCCAAGATGGTGGGAGGTAAAGCAGAGGAGACCCAAATCTCTCTGACTCCAAAAGTAATGTTTTTTCCACCATACCACCTAACACAGGCCAAGAATCAGTGCCATCTCAGTGTGGTGGAGAGGGCACATCTGTAAATGAAGGTAGGTACCTGCAAGTCAAGAAGGAGAAGGTGCTCAGAGCCCTGGGAACCCAGACTCAGAGGGAGTCAGGAGGAAGGAGAGGTGAGTAGAGAAGGAAGGTGGCAAGGGGACAGTACTGAAGACCTCCAGCCCTGGGAAGACACAGACTTTGTTCCCTCAGCCTCCTTCCTGCTTCTTCTGCCTGACGGAGAGCTAAGTGAAAGGAAATTGAAATTCACATTAACTTCATAATTTCAAGCAGGGACATTGACATTTTCAAAGACCAAAACTCTTCCAGGTCACGGGCAATGTCAGTGAGGAGACAGAATGGAGAACCTCTGACCCCTAGGATCATACACCTTCCCCCAGCTATATTCCCTCTGAAGGTTTTAAAGGGTCATTATTCATCAGAATGGTGAATTCACTGACTGTAATTTATAGTATCATTCATCAAACTGGTGGCCAAGTGGGTTAATTACTCCTGTTTGCTTTTCAAAGTAAAGATAAGCATGCAAACCTGGTAGTTAAGGAATAGTCAAGACTGATTCACTATTAATACATTTCAATTGCTTTATTATTTACATTGACAAAGCAGGTGAAGGCCATTAAAAAAGAAAGACAAACCCATATGAGCTCCATTGTGTTGTGTGCCAATCTCCTTAAAAAGGGTAGCTGGGGGCTTTTAATATCTAAATATACACATCAGTGATATCTCTACCAAACCAACATCTACCTCAGACTCGGTGGTCTTGTGTTTTCTCAGGTTCCACCAGTGTCTTTTGCAAGTAGTACATGGTTGTTAATCTGGGGTGCTCATCCAATATATCATTGTGATATTTTAAATTACTATTTCTCCCTCCCCTTCACCTTCCATCTCATATACCCCTGACCAGTGATTTTGAAATATATGGGAAGAAAAAAATAGAAGAAATATATGGGCTTTTTCCTAGAGGAGAAACGATGTTCTTAATATGTAAATTGGAACTAAATGTCAAGCTTTGCTGATGGAAGTATGTCTTCTAAAATTGTGAAACTAGGGACTTTTCCAATAGACCATTTTTATTCTCTTGACCTTTTAGTTCCATGACCTATGAGGTCATTTCATTTACAGCCCTCTGAGGAAAAAGTAGCTACGTTATCACCCAAATGCAGACCCAGGAGCAAGGGAGGGGAATAGGCAACTAATGTAGCCTCTTCATCAAAGACTGCTCCAAATAGCTTTCAAATGACTGTGAAGACAAGTGAAGAGTAGATTGTGCTTCCCTATGATGAAGAGCTGCAACAGATGCCGGACTTCTTAGAATTCCAGTCCTCACATTTTCCTAAAGGAAATAGAGCATACCAGATACAAAAATGGGGACTAATAAATTCTCAGTAATCATGCAGATAGCTCTTCTAATTTGCTTAAAATGGATAAATTGGTTTTTATATATTACAAGAAAGAAATGCATCCTACTTGGTGTTAGTAATACGATTTCATGGAAAAATTTCATTGTCACTGAGTCACTTGGCATTTTGTCATGACCAGTGAAAGTAATCACGTCAATAAAAAATATGCTGTGAATGAAAATAATTTTTAGAGGCAACAGTCTTTTTTTTTAGTGTTTATTCTTTTTTTCCTTAGGGTTTATTCTTTTTTTTTC
The DNA here is from genome assembly GCA_004023965.1 of Spilogale gracilis. Lineage (NCBI taxonomy): Eukaryota > Metazoa > Chordata > Mammalia > Carnivora > Mephitidae > Spilogale > Spilogale gracilis. The sequence continues at coordinate 78,415 of PITA01008872.1, read as the reverse complement.
TTTTTTAAGGTTTTATTTATTTATTTGAAAGAGAGAAACACAGCCAGAGAGGGAACACAAGCAGGGAGAGTGAGAGAGGGAGAAGCAGGCCTCTCGCCCAGCAGGGAGCCCGATGTGGGACTTGATCCCGGGTCTCTGGGATCTTGACCTGAGCCGAAGGCAGTTGCTTAACAACTGAGCCACCCAGGCGCCCCTCCTTAGTGTTTATTCTTGATTGACTCTTACTTAGTCTTACTAAGTGATTGGTCTTACTGAGTAAACCACTTATAATAATAACCAAATGAGAGAAGCAATATTTATTTTTACCAACTATTGGCAGATTATTTGACTCTAAAAAGGTACTCATTAAAAGATGTATATGGTGTGTGTGAGTGTATGTCTGTATGTGTGCCTGTGTTCATAGGTGTGTGTGAGGTGTATGTGTGTATGTATGCCTGTGTTCACAGGTGTGTGTGAGTATATATGTGTATGTGTGCCTGTGTTCATAGGTGTGTGTGAGGTGTATGTGTGTATGTATGCCTGTGTTCATAAGTGTGTGTGAGTGTATGTGTATATGTGTGTGTATGTGTATCCATGTGCAACTTGCAACTTATGGTAGTAGCCTGATTAGTGGTTGTACCTCTACATATAGGGGGACCTCCAAGTTCTCCTATAGCCCTTCTGCTCCTTTTAATCTCTACATAGAAAAAAACCATTTCTCACTTGGTCAAAACCAGGAATAAGAATCATTTTCCCCACAGAAGGAAAATGATACCCAGTAAAATCATCATCATCACCATCATCATCATCGTCATGTCAACTACTAAGACCTCTGTCACAGACCATGGTGTGTGTTTAAAAATTAATTTCTGGACACCATCCCAATAGCAACAATATTATCTGCTCACCTGAGAGTCAACATCATCCAATAAACAGCAACAACAGGCAATACTATAAGTATGTTCTAGGAACAAATACATGAAGAGTGCTGCTAGAATTCTGCATTTTTACTAATTGTAAGTCCTCTAAATATAAGGATTGGGTCAATCTCAACTCTGGGTTATACATTCCCTACCAAAGACTGAAGTATCAAAATATTTTGTTAGTAGTAGAGGATCTTTCGTTATTTTTAAGGAAATATTAATGTCTTTGAAGACTATAGCAATTCCTTAACAAATTCAGTCAGCATATTCCAGAGTGCTGTGGTTTCAAAGGTATCACTTTATGGCAAAGGCCACCTTGGCCATCATTACAGACCTCTCCCTGTGAAGGTCTGAGTGGGGTTGTGTTCAGTGGTGCTCAAACATTGTTCGTGGGCTTTACTGAACGTGTAACTTGCTTAGACTATTTTCATGTCCTGGCAATGGAAAAAGAACAGCTCAAATCTCCTTTTTCTGCCAGGCACAACTCTACCAATTGACCATTTTACTATGCCAAGAGAACTGGTAAACTCCCCCCGCAGAAGTGCATCACAAATAAAGTTGGCTTAGCCACTGCACTGCTCCCTTATTCCAGGCAGACTTCATAGACTTTTTCCGCCACACTTCTCTTTGTTCAAGTATCCCAGTTTTGTTTGAACTGTTGTGACTTGACAGAAACCAAGCAGAGAACTACAATAAAGACTACAACAGAGCCAAAGTTTGAATATGTTGGTCTTTATCCTAGAGAAAGAATGTTTTGGTACTTCAGGATTAAGGGCTATCCTGGACCAAAGTGTCCTGTCAAAGAAATTAGCTTACACTTACAGGTCTTTTATTTCTGTCTCGCTTTCACTGAAGTTCAGGTTAAAAGGTCAGACCAAAAAAAAAATGCTCGTGATGAACAAATAACAGAATAAATCAAGGAGATATTTTTTAATTATATGCATTCAAAAATTAAGACAAAACAGTTATAATATATTCTTCATTAAAGTGCAATAAATTGGGGTGCCTGGGTAGCTCAGTCATTAAGCTCTGCCTTCTGCTCACGTCATGATTCTGGAGTCCCAGGATCAAGCCCTGCATCAAGCTCCCTGCTCAGTGGGAAGCCTGCTTCTCCCTCTTTCACTCCCTCTGCTTGTGTTCCCTCTCTAGCTATGTTTCTCTCTGTCAAATAAATAAAATCTTAAAAATAAATAAAGTGCAGTAAATTAAGGAGCAGCATGGAAAAATTGGTAAGGAATACGAGTTTTGCATCACATGAAACCGGTTTATTGTGTCTTAGTTTCATTATATATCAGCTTTATGACCTTGGATAGTTAACCCAAGGCTCAGATTCCTTAGATGTAAAAGAGGAAGGAAAAGAATTGTTTTTTCACAGTTTTGTCATATAGTGGGATGCCTAGAAAGAGTAGCACTCAGTAAGAGTTAATGGTAATTATTACATTTATTCAATATTTTTTTTTTAAGATTTTATTTATTTGACAGAGAGAAACACAGCCAGAGAGGGAACACAAGCAGGGGGAGTGAGAGAGGGAGAAGCAGGCTTGCGCTGAGCAGGGAGCCCGATGTGGGACTCGATCCCAGGTCTCCGGGATCATGACCTGAGCCGAAGGCAGTCGTTCAACCAACTGAGCCACCCAGGCGCCCCATATTTATTCAATATTTAACAAACATTTATTTATCCTAAAAATATTGACTGAACATCTTGCTCAGTGGCAGGCATTCTTCCAGGGGCTAAAGAGACAGTAATGGGGAACCCCAGGTGGCTTAGTTGCTTAAACATCTGCCTTCAGCTCAGGGTCCTGAGATCTAGCTCTGCATGGGGCTCCCTGCTCAACAGGGAGTCTGTTTCCTCCCTCTTCCCCTGCCTCTCCCCACTGCTTGTGCTCTTTCACTTGTGCATGCTCTCTCTCTTTCTCTCTCTCTCTCTCTCAAATAAAAAAATAAAACCTTTAAAAGAAATAAAGACACACTGATGAATGAGTCAATAATTGCTAAGAGTTACTGGGGTGTGATCACATGCCAGGCACTGTGCCAAGGGCATGCTATGCAATGACACGTTACAAGCTCACAACTCAGTATTGGTAACACTAATGCTTTTCAGATAAAGACATTGAGAAAAAGTTAAATAAGAAGATGTGTATCTGAGATTTGGAACCTAGGTGTTCCAGCTCAAGACCTTCACCATTATGCAGGTTCTAGGGCATGAGTCACAAGATAAGCAAGTGAACAAATTAATGAATTCAGAGGCTGAGTATGGCCAGGAAGAAGAGGAGCCTCAGCATACGGAATTAGTGAAAGAGAAGAACTTGTGGAAAGAGAGGCCAGGGGAGACCTCTAGGACAAGGCGAGGTCAGAGCAGAAGTTACTTCACCCCCCACCCACTTCCCCTCCTTTCCCCCATCTTCATCTGTTTTCTCAAGGAACCCAGGCCTACCCTATTCACTGTGTCTTTCCCTGTTACCCCTCCATGTTGCTTTATCTTCTTCCCAGTCCCCTACTCTGTTTCTCTCACTGCCTTCTCTTGCCAATTTCCAACCTCACTACCATAGAGTCTGAGCACAAGGAGAGAGAATCAGAAGGAAAGTCAAGAAAATGGAAAGGGAAGACTTAAGATATGACGTGCTACTGCAGATACTGCATGCTGTCTTATACTAGGCTTGAATTTGTGAAAGTGGAATTCATCAGGAACTCTATCCCCTCCTCTCCTGCCTAATAACAAACTCAAAGCTTTGTTCTGTGTTCAGTTGTAGTAGCTTTCATGAGCCCAGGTGTTCTGGTATAGACAGGACAGTCCTTTAAACCCCAATACTGCATTACTCAAGTCTTATATTGGATCTGTACTTCTTTTACATGCTACAATTCCATAATTTAGGGTGTAGATATAAATTGCAAATACATTTAAGTAAACAAGTAAGAGCACTGTGGTTATTGTTTGCAAAGCACCCACCATGATTTCCCTCTGTGGACAGGTCTATGGGTAGGACCTCCCACAGGAATCCTGGCAGAGGAGAGGTTCTAGGCATCCAGATTTTCCCACCATTTCAGGTGAGGTCCCAGATGTGAGGTCATTCTGGATTCCCCAGCTACACCTGAACTGGCCCAGGCAAAAAGCCCTGGCCAGCCAGGATAGAGAACAATGGGAAATAATGTGTTTTGTTTTATGCTGCTAAGTTTTGGCATGGCTCGTAATACAACAAAAGCTAATTGATAAAAACAATAGCATTTTCTCCAGGTAAAATGCTTGAAAGTAAATATATGGCCATATTATAAATTATATCCTTAATAAACTGCTTACCTTCTCACTAATGTAAGGAGTTCATAATTTTAGTAAAGAACTTTGCTGATAATAAAGAAGGGATGCTTATTAAATATGAAGAGGGCAGGAAATTAGGAATGATATAATTAGATGAAATAGATGTTTGAAAAGCCAAAATAAGATAAATTCAACAAGTTGAAATTCATTACCATATTAAATATGGAGTCTTATATCATGATCCGTAATATCTATAGCATACATACAACATGGTTGCTGTGTCGTGTCTGAAGCACTTGAGGATAAACATTTTGGGCAAATTCTCTCCTTTGGTGCAGAGAAGATGAAAAACAAAACAAAAAAACAAGGAAATATCAAGATCATCTGGAGGACTTCATTGGATACTGTATTAGTCAATGTTGGCTACATGATTTAATAAGTAGATCCCAAATTATGGAATTGTGAACACACAGAAAAAGACTATGTATTACTTATGTGACAATACTGGGAAGGTAAGCAAATGTGGCCGAGTGGCCCTCGGCCATACAATCCTTCAGGAATCCAGGCTGACAGACCCCTGCCATCTTCAGTATGTGGTTTCCAATATCCCTGGCTTCCAAAATCCAATTCAATCTAATATCCCTTCTTTTTTTCAGCAGGCTAGAGGCAGAAGGACCATGAAGGATTCTGTATAGGAGATAATCGTGTAGCTCTGAAATGGCAGGCATAACTCCCTTTCTCTTATTCCACAGGTTAGAACTCAGTTACATTAAGGAAGGCTGAGAACTCTACATGTTAAGAAGAAAGGAATAAGAGAATACGGCAAAGGCTCAGCCTTTTTTCACTCCAGCATCTCATATGTATGCACACCTACCCACCATTTAGTCTCCTTCTAATCTTCTGATGGACCCACTAGTTTCCCTGCCCAGCCCTCTAACCTTGAGTGACCCACCACCATTAATGTGCATGAGGTTACATTACTCAGGTGAGATGCAGAGAAAAAAAAAACAAAACTGTTCAAATCCATTCAATCAAGAGAGTTTTATTCAATATAAATCAATACTGGAAATAACTGCAAAGAAGCAGTAAAGTTCACTGATATTAACAGTGTCCAGAAGGAGAGAGATGCTCTTCCTTGTTCTTCATTGCTTATCTCAAACATGAAGTGTTCCATTCAGTTCCATCACACATACAGAAGGATAAGGTGGGTCACAGAACCAAACCATAGAAAGGCATGCTGAAAGAGTTGGAGTTGTTCAGATAGAATAGCAAAGAAGTTTCGATGGAGAGCCTGTAATTGTCTTTACATGAATAATTTTTTTAGAAACTAAGCTTTAAAAAAAAAAAAAAGAAAGAAAGAAAGAAACTAAGCTTTTTTGACAACAAACTCACATGGGGGTGGGGGGATGTTATCTATATTCCCACCACCCAGAGACAAACTCTGTTAACATAATTTTTATATAGTTCCTTCCAGACTATTTTCCATGCATGATTTTTTAAGGTACTCTTGCATTTTATCTTTTTTTTTTTTTTTTGCATTTTTGCATGTTTTTGTCATTTAGGAGAGTAAGCGTTTGCTTTATGTTTCAAGTCTTCAAAAAAACTATTTCCTAAAAACACATACTGTTTCACTGGGAAGATATATCACAGTCATTCACTGTTCAAGATATAGATTGCTCCTAATTTTTCACTGTTATAAATATCACTGGGATGCACGTCTGTGTACGGAAGCCTTTTTCCTACTCAACAAAGTATTGTCTACTTGCATAAAATCTCTTCATATGTATGCTAAATCGTTTTTCAATATTTTTCTCCCACTGGTAAATGGCTAAGAACGCATGCTTCATAAACCCTTTTCTAGTGTTTGGAACTACTTAAAAATATTTTCTTTTAGATAGGGAAAATTCATAACTTTTTAAAATCTGCATTTCTGGGGCGCCTGGGTGGCTCAGTTGGTTAAGCGACTGCCTTCAGCTCAGGTCATGATCCCGGAGACCCGGGATCGAGTCCCACATCGGGCTCCCTGCTCGGCGGGAAGCCTGCTTCTCCCTCTCTCACTCCCCCTGCTTGTGTTCCCCCTCTGGCTGTGTTTCTCTCTGTCCAATAAATAAAATCTTTAAAAAAAAAAAAAATAAAATAAAATAAAATCTGCATTTCTTTGATTATTAGTGAGCTTAAATAGTTTCCAAGTTTATTAATCACTTATATTTCTGCATTCGTGAATTTTTTTTACTAATTTGGCCAACTAATTAGTGCTTTCTTTATTGACTTGTATGATATAATTATGCTGATATTTTAGCACATCTGTCAAGTTTATTTTTTTTACTTTCTTTGACTTTGTTACTATTCGTTAGTTTGTCTATAGCAGTTGTAAACTTTAATATATTAAAAAATTTGAACCTCTTCTATTTTTCTGTAATGTTATTTAATATAAGATACTTCTTTCCAATTTGGAGGGTGAATAAATAAATATGCTTTGATATTTTCTTCTACCTTCTTTAAAGTTGCTTTTTTAAAAAACATGTAATTCCTTAATAAAACTATAACAGTATTTCAAAAGTCCCAGATTGTCTAAAGCTTTATTTCAAGTTTGACACTGATTTCTCAACTAGCTATCTTCAAATATTTAAATGGATGTTAGGTATGCAGAATGTGGGTGACAGAATTAAACCGGCTTTGTGTGGCTCCAAGAAAGACCATTAGAATCAATGGGTTAAGTTATAGATTTTGGTTTCATAAAAGAAAGCACACTCTAAATGGTGATGACAATGAAATATTTAACAACTGATATGGTATGTCCTTCAAACATCCAAGTGGATGCCCAGCCATAAAAAAAAAAGAAAGAAAAAGAAAAAAAACTGACAATGCCCTTTAGGTGTGACAGGATGAATATGAACCGAAGTTAAAACTACCTGAATATGAAATGGACCACTTTGAGGTTAAAGGTGCAATGACCATACACATCAGTTAGCCCACGACAGTCTTGATTTATGCCTATTGTCCAGGTATGATTATTTATAATGCTTTTTTCCCCCCCTTTACACTTCCAATTTAGATAGCCCTGATCAAGGCAGCACTCTCTCAATGAAGATATTCAGCTAAAGTGGGCACCTAAGTCCCTGTATCTCCACAGCTTGATGAGTACTCTGTGCATATGCTTATATATTTCCCCAATAGAGCGCCCTTGTAATGTGGTATTGTGCGGTTTTCTTCCATTCACACTCCCTAACTAGTGCCTAATACGAGGCAAGCACAGTTTGTCTTGGTTGTAGAGAACTCCCCACCCCAACAAAAGGTTGAGGAGGTGGGAGACATCTCCACTGAAGATGGAGACAGTCATCCGGTTGGGGTTGAACTGTTGACAACCATGAGATTTACATGGTTTATGCCCATAGATCATGGAAGCCCTAATGAGGCACACAAAGTTCCCTGAAATTCTATGCCTTGACTCTACTTCAAAGTCTGTTAATCCTTCTGAGCCCTAAAGATAAAAAGGAAGACAAAAGAATTCCCATTTCATCCAGAGGCAATCTTCAGAGTAGCCTAACGACTTAGATAGAAACCCTTCCATTATGCAGCATAACACGACTTAGATAGAAACCCTTCCATTATGCAGCATAACACTCAAGGACCTTTTGAGGGGAAAACAAGTGTAGGTAAAAGTGTAAAGATACACAGAAAGGCAATTTCAGTCTTCTGGGTATATTATATCCTATATTATATCCTAAGGCTAAAGGAAATAAAGAGAGATCATTTGAATGATGACATGTTTATATTAATGAAGTTGAATGAGACCAGATATTAGGCAATAGGAGGTGGTGAATGCAGGACCCTCAGTTGCAGAAAGTATTTTCTAGACTGATCAACAAAAGATGCCTCACTTTTTTTTTTTTTAATATTTTATTTATTTATTTGAAAGAGAAAAACACAGCTAGAGAGGAAACACAAGCAGGGGGAGTGAGAGAGGGAGAAGCAGGCTTCCCGCCAAGCAGAGAGCCCGATGTGGGGCTCGATCCCGGGACTCCAGGATCATGACCTGAGCCAAAGGCAGTCGCTTAACCAACTGAGCCACCCAGGCGCCCTGATGCCTCACTTTTTTATGAAGAGTTTTAGGGAATCAGGTTCACATTCTCAATTAAAGGATCCTCCTCAAAGAATCCATAATAACAAATCTACAGAAATCTCAGAGTTTAGCACATAAAGTTTTTGCTCATTCAAAGTCCATTGAGCATCCATGAGCTCTTTAGGCTAGCTGTCTTTTCATGCAATGACAAAGGGACCCAAGATTTATTTTCTCATGGTGGCCAACCCAATCAACATGGAAGGGAAGTGGGAGCTGAAATTGCACAGGGGGTTGGTTTATGGAACTTTTTATGGCCAGGATGTGGCATAGCACACTTCTTCCCCTATCACATTGGCCTTAACCAGTCATGTAGTACCAATCAACTGCAAAGGAGACCAGGTAATGGAGAGCTCCTCTTGGGAGGAGGGCTCCTCCTGTGTGATAAATTATAAATTAGAGAAAGCTAGAAGAAAAATTATCCTATAAGAGTCACATTTAGTAATATTAGACTTGGGTACATAATATCCATATTTATGTAATACCTGATTAATCTGAGATATAGGAAAAAAGAAGATAGAGCTGTTCACATATCAGTAGCTAGAATTCTAGCCTTTTTACAACTGCGTTCTAAACTCAGTTACAGGGTGCCTGGATGGCTCAGTGGGTTAAAGCCTCTGCCTTCGGCTCAGGTCACAATCTCATGGTCTTGGGATCCAGGCCGCATTGGGTTCTCTGCTCTTTGCTTGGCAGGGAGCCTGCTTCCTCCTCTCTCTCTGCCTGCCTCTCTGCGTACTTGTGATCTCTCTCTCTGTGTCAAATAAATAAATAAATCTTAAAAAAATAAAATAAACTCAGTTACATCCATTTATATCTCCTATAACAAATGATAAGAGTTACTGGTTTCCCTAATCTCCTTTGTTTTATGTAGAGAGGTTTAATAGGCATGGAGATTGATTATAAATGTACGTGTTAATGTTTTCAAGCTAATTCAAACCTGAAGTGAGGGCTTATGATATTTCTATAACAAATCTCATTATTGGAGTGCTGGGTGGCTCAGTCATTAAACGTCTGCCTTCAGCTTGGGTCATGATTGCAGAGTCCCTGGATCGAGCCCAGCATCAGGCTCCCTGCTCGGCGAGAAGCCTGCTTCTCCCTCTCTCATTCCCCCTTCTTGTGTTCCCTCTCTAGCTGTGTTTCTCTCTGTCAAATAAATAAATAAAATCTTTAAAAGAAATCTCATTATTAATTGATTGTTTATTCCATCCAACATCCTTGTTTACCCTGTTGGATTTAATTAAAAATTCATTTGAACCATAGCCATAGCCTTACTGATATAATATTTCAAAAGCTCTACACTACATGAAAATGCCTTCATCTCTCTAGATGGCATCATTGTCCCATCATAACATGATGCTTTTTTATTACTTATCAATTAAGAGTTCAGAGAGATGATTCATGGAGCTCATTAATCATTTCATATTTAATCATATCTTTATAATTGTAGAAGAGTGTATGTGGTTCATAAAGTAGGATATTGAGTTTTTAGTAAAGGTTATTTGGGTCACTTTGAGGCCAAATTATGAATATAAGGCAATGACCCTTAAGCAAGACCAAGATGACATAATTATAAATTAATATGATGTCAAGTAAATGATAAAATTAACTATTACTTTCCTTCTTAAAGAAACTTTTCTCATCTGTACTTGAGCAGTTTTTCATTCACTTAAATTTAAGACAGGATTTTAATTCTTCAAGCACAAGAACATTTTGAGCTACTCATTTGAAGATACTTGTGAAGTACTATATTATATTTTGGTATCTATGAGAAAAGTAAGACTTCATATATTTAGTCCAGTTACAAATCACAGGATCATTAAAGATCATTTAGTTGACTTTCCAACTCACCATGTTATATATTACTTGGTGGTAATATTGGCTTCCACTGTGATGCTTTTAATAGACAGGGGTTCCCAGTGTCTCCAACTTATTGCACTGCTGAAGTTGCTGGATGGAAGCTTGCCTTCTTTTGTACAAAACCTATTTTTACATAACTTCTTTCCAATTAATCTTACTCTATAATATAATATATATTATATGTAATACTAATACGTAATGTTCTTTGGTAGTGGAATTTCTTTCCCCCCAGAAAGCTATGATATCTGCTTTTAGTCTTCATCTCATCTGAAGCCCTAAATACAATTGAATACTCCAACTATAAATGGTGACATTGTCTGGAGACTCTGTACTAAATTGATTATCTTCTGAATTAATGATTCTCATTTGGAGACCTGGGGTTTACCTAAGAGGAGAATGGTCCTTCCTGCTGAGATTCTTCCTTTGAGGGGGTGGGGTGGATTCTTCTGATGCTTCCTGAGGAAAAATGCCCTTTCTCCAGCCTGGGAATGACTGCTGAGTGAATCTCCATAATTGCTGGATTTGTGGGAACAGATTTACTTAAAATGCACGTTGAAACTTATTAAGAGACTAATCTAATATGATACTGAGATTTTAATACAGCACTCCAGATATGGCTTGAATATTACAAAATATAATAAAGCTATTATCTCTCATATTGTTCATTTCATACCTGTAATAATACAGCTATTACAATAGAGTTTTCTTAGGTCATGGATAAAAATACAAGTGTCCTTGACTTTTGATTTCTACCTTCTCATTCTGCTACCTAGTGCCTCTCCTACCCCACTCTCAAACACATGCTATATATTTCTTGAAGTCATACACACACACACACACACACACACACACACACACACACACACACACATTCCAGTGCAATGCTAGCTCTTTTAAAGAACATTTCATCATTTAATTCCCACAAGAAGTGCTGTGTGGGTAGTAGTCTTACTTTGCAAAGCAAAATGTTAACATAGGGAGGTTAAGTGCTTGGCCAAGTTTCCATGCTTCTGAAATGGTATGTTACTGTATATTGTGTAGATAAATACAAGGTGCTCTTGTGCAATAGGATAATAGACAGTACAATTATTTGAAACGAGGGGTATAAATGATTCTGTCTTAAATTCCTAGCCACACAGATGGACCATTTCAAATCATTGTGTTTTCATTTCATTTGTTTTCATAGAATCACAGATTCCCTATACCTCACTCTGTGAGTTCATGACTGCAGTCATAGTCCTCACAACCTTTCTTGGAGTTAGGAGCACTCACCAGGCAGATTGAACATACACATTCAAGGCCAGTGAAGTCCAGAGTGAAGTGAAAGTCCATGTAATGAGAATGCATTGACTGCCTGAGCGCCCAAGTTCCTTCCCCTCCTCAGACATGTCCTCAAACTACAGTAACCACATCTCATGTCCATCTGAGCTCAGCCTCTAACCTGCTAGGACACTAGCTCCTACACTTTTTGTAACAGGTCATCGCTGCTGTAGATGAAATGTAATGGCTACAGACATGTCATGCCTGAGCTCCCACAATGCACAAACAAGTCCAGCTAATGGTAGGGCAAATGCTTCTGGAATTAAATCTCAATATGTTCCTCACAAGTATTTTTAAAAATCTCCTCTCATGTCCAAGCAGCTTATGAACAAAGTGTAAAAATCAGGAAGTATGTCCTAATTTTTGGAATTTAAGGTCACATAAGGAATATGGACCAGTTTAATGACTTACCCTCCACTAAGAAACCAGGAATATCATGAGCTAGCTCAGGACCACCCTGCGTCCTTTTCTTTGAACTTCAATCTAAAAGTATTTCTTTGATGGAAGCTGCTACTTCACATAAAAAGAGATTCTTCCAACCTAATGGACTAATTTCTTCTTTTGCTCCAAACTTCTACACATAGATCCTATGATAGTTCTTTTTCATTTCCAACAAACCTATTTCTATACCATTATTAATGCTTTATATTATACAATCAAAAAAATCTTATCTGGATAAATTTTATAACAGCACTGACTTAAACTGTACTCTCCCTTCATTAAAAATAATAATCATAGTACAATAAACAATAGCAGAATAAAACATTTCCACCAAAGCAGCTCAGGTCAGTTCACAGAGTAGAGCAAATTAATCAAACCCCTACAAAACACACTTTGGTGGAAACTGACATAGTAGGAAAATCCTTTTATTGAAAATCAGAGAATTAATAGCTGAGAGATCTTATTGGGATTGTTTGAAGACTGGCATACAAGTTAAAACGCTATTTGAAATACCATCATTGACTTTAAATCCCTCTCTTGCAGAGACTCACATACACACTCATGGATTTGGTCAGTCAACAAGTACCTGTGGAGTGTCAATCATGTATCACTGAGATAAGTGTTAGGTGTTTATTCTGATTTAGGTTATGGAATGGTCTTCCTAATCTAATTTATTTTTAGCAAAGAAGAAAATAACTTTCTTCTGTAATAAGCTGCAATAACAAGTCATCTAAAGCATATTTATTTACTTCCAGATTTCATGTCACTATTGAAATCCAATTATGTATTACTCATCACTGAAACTTGAGATTTCTTTCCACTGAGGTATTTCTGTTCCTGGGAAAACTGAGGGCAGAGGCTCATATTCACTGTTTCCACTTGTGTGTTCCCTCTATCCCTTGCTTTCCAATCAGACTGAAAGGACAGAATGAACTGAGAGAGGAATGTTAAGAATTTAAGACATCAATCTTTTCTGTGAACAGGCCCAATTCAATTCAAGAAGAGCAAAACAAAAGAGCACTAGAATGGATCAATCTAACCTGTTCTTTTGAAAAGTTTGGCTTCTGAAGGACCGTGAGGGAAGGGTCGGGAATAAAGGAGCAGTTAAGTGAAAGAGTTTTTGCTAAAGAAGGAGGGGGCGGTGCTATTTCTCCCCAGTGGGTGGTGGTGGCAGAGAGCCAGGTTTGCAGTTTTCTGCTACAACCTCTAGGAGTGTAGATAGGAGGTGGACACTTCTCTCCACACCCATCTTCCTAAAGCCTGGAGATGAGCCACCTGCAGGGCTAAGATAAGAAGCAGGCTTGTTAATCACTTCAGGCTGGGAAGGGTGGGGGCTCTTTTAGCGTGGTTAAGAATAACAGTAGCTGTGTTCCACCTTAATGGGGAATCGTAAAAAGATTTCCCTGGGAAGTAAAAGATAAGCAAATGATCTCCACTATTCTCTGTAATTTTTCTGAAGGTCCTTATCAACATAATTGGTCAGTATAAAGTAGTTACAGGCATAAGAATTGGCAAGGAAGAGGGCTCCTGGGTGGCTCAATGGGTTGAACCTCTGCCTTTGGATCAGGTCATGATCTCAGGGTTCTGGGATGGAGCCTGGAATCAGGCTCCCTGCCTGCTTTCTCATCTCTGCATCTCTGCCTGCCTCTCTGCCTACTTGTGCTCTCTTTCTGTCAAATAAGTAAATGAAATCTTAAAAAAAAAAAAATGTAATAAAAAAAAGAATTGGAAAGGAAGAGATACAGCTATCTTTATTTATAGAAAATAAAGTTTTTAAATATATGGAAAACCTTAAAAATGTAAAAAAACTACAAAAATAATAGAATTCAATGAACATTGAAAAATATTAGTCTTTATGTATATGTACAATAATTTTCTTTTTTTTTCTTTTTTTTTTTTTTTAAGATTTTATTTATTTGACAGAGAGAAACACAGCCAGAGAGGGAACACAAGCAGGGGGAGTGAGAGAGGGAGAAGCAGGCTTCCCGCCGAGCAGGGAGCCTGACGTGGGACTCGATGCCCGGTCTCCAGGATCATGACCTGAACCGAAGGCAGTCGCCCAACCAACTGAGCCACCCAGGCGCCCCTATACAATAATTTTCTAACAACAAAATGGAAGCAGAGACTTCATTTATAATAGTAAAAATAATAACAGTAATCATAACAGAATACCTAGGCATAACTTAACAGAATGTGTTTAATACCTATATGAGGAAAATTCTAAAAGAATCCTGAAATACGCAAAAATAGACTTGCGTGAATGAAATGATACATACCTTGTTTAAGATAAGAAAGCTCAAATTATAAATATGTCAATTCTTTCTAAATTAATTTATAAATGTAATGCATTCACTACAAAAATATCTTCATATTTTCTAAAGCAGGATAAGTTGATTGTAACAAGCAATAAAAGCCAAAAAGGAAACCTTGAAGAGAATGAGAGGTGATCAGGGAGTTAGCCATATGTCTAGACATTACTCCATAGCATGAAAGATACAATCTCATACTAAAATGTATTACATTAAAGCATGTGATAATTTTCAGTGAGGAAAAACTGGGAACTTTTCCCCTAAGGTCAGGAACATGGCAGGGATGTCCACTATCACCACTGCTATTCAATATAGTACTAGAACTCCTAACCTCAGTAAGCAGACAACAAAAAGGAATAAAAGGCATCCAAATCAGCAAAGAAGTCAAACTTTCACTCTTCGCAGATGACATGATGCTGTATGTTGAAAACCCGAAAGACTCGACTCAAAAATTGCCAGAACTCAAACAGCAATTCAACAATATGGCAGGATATAAAATCTATGCATTTCTATACACTAACAATGAGACAGAAGAAAGAGAAATTAAGAAATCTATCCCATTTACAATTGCACTCCATAAGATACCTAGAAATAAACCAAACCTAAGAGGCAATGGATCTGTACTCAGAAAACTATAGAACACTCATTTAAGAAACTGAGGAAGAGGCAAGAAAGTAAAAAAACATCCCATGCCCATGGATTGGAAGAACAAATATTGTTAAAATGTCTATATTGCCCAAAGCAATCTACACATTTAATGCAGTCTCTACCAAACTACTACCAGCATTTTTCACAGAGCTGGAACAAATAATCCTAAAGCTTGTATAGAACCACAAAAGACCCCAGTTAGCCAAAACAATCTTGCAAAGGAAAACCAAAGTGGAAGGCATCACAATTACGGACTTCAAGTTCTATTACCAAGCTGTAGTGCTCAACACATTACCATGCTGTCACAAAAACAGACACATAGATCAATGGAACAGAATAGAAAACCCTGAAATGGATGCACAACTCTATGGTCGACAATTCTTCAACAAAGCAAGAAAGATTATCAATGGAACAAAGACAGTCTCATTAACACACAGTTTTTCTAAAACCAGACGGCAACATGCAACAGAATGGCACTGGACCACTTTCTTAATCCATACACAAAAATAAATTCAAAATGGATGAAAGACCTAAGGTGAGATAGGAAACCACCAAAATCCTAGAGGAGAACACAGGCAGCAACCTCTTTGACATCAGCCGTAGCAACTTCTTCCTAGATACATCTCTGGAGGCAAGGGAAACAAAAGCAAAAATAAATGTGGACTTCATCAAGATAAAAAGCTTTTGCACAGGGAAGGAAACAATCAGCAAAACTGCAACACAACTTATGGAATAGGGAAGATATTTGCAAATGACATATCTGATAAAGGGTTATTATCCAAAATATATAAAGAACTTCTCAAACTCAACACCCCCAAAATAAATAATCTGGTTAAGAAATGGGCAGAAGACATAAACAGACATTTTTCCAAAGAAGACATCCAGATGGCTAACAGATGCATGAAAAAATGCTCAATATCATTCATCATCAGGTAAATACAAAACAAAACCACAATGAGATACCACCTCATACCAGTCAGAATAGCGAAAATTAACAAGTTAGGAAATGACAGATGTTGGTAAGGATGCAGAGAAAGGGGAACCCCCTTACACTGTTGATAAGAATGCAAACTGGTGCAGCCACTCTGGAAAACAATATGGAAGTTCCTCAAAAAGTTAAAAATAGAGCTACCCCACAACCTAGCAATTGCACTACTAGATATTTACCCAAAGGATACAAAACACAGATTTAAATGGGTACCCGCACCCTGATGTTTGTTGTTGTTGTTTTTTAAATGATTTTATTTATTTATTTGTCAGGGAGAAAAAGCCAGTGAGCACAAGCAGGGAGAGCGGCAGACAGAGGGAAAAGCAGGCTCCCCACTGAGCAGGGAGCCCAATGTGGGACTTGGTCCCAGGATCTTGACATGACCTGAGCCAAAGTCAGCTGCTCAACCAACTGAGCCACCCCGGTGTCCCACGCATCCCGATGATTATAAGCAGCATTGTCAACAACAGCCAAACTATGGAAAGAGCCTTAATGCCCATCAATAGATGAATGGATAAAGAAAATGTGGTACATATATACAATGGAATATTACTCAGCCATCAAAAAGAATGAATTCTTGCCATTTGCAATGACATGGATGGAGTGTCATTATGTGTACATAGAGTGTATTAAGCTAAGCAAAATATGTCAGAGAAAGATAAATAACATATGATTTCACTTATATGTGGAATTTAAAAAACAAAACAGATGAACATGGGGGAGGAAAAAAGAGGCAAACCATAGAACAGACTCTTAACTAATAGAGAACAATCTGAGGGTTCTGGAGGGGAGGTGGGATTAAATGGGTGATGGGTATTAAGGAGGGCACCTGTTGTGATAAGCCCTGTGTTATATGTAAGGGATGAATCACTAAACTCTACTCCCAAAACTATTGAACCATATTTTAACTAAATGGAATTTAAATAAAAAATTGAAACAAACAAAAGGTACTTGAAGAAAAATATGAAAAGATGTATATACTCTGTGATTTTTGTTGTTCTTATTAGATTATTTGTAAAATACTGGAAACAATCCTAATATGCATCCTCAGAGAACTGGGTGAAGACAATATGGTATATCCATGTGACAGAGTGCTATCGATAGTTACAAAGTGAAGAATTAGTCCTCAAAGGAATAAGGAAGACTGTCCTATGAAGTAATCTTCAATATGCTATGCTAAACGAAAAGCCAAGTTGCACCACAGTATAGGTAGTATGTTTCTTTATGTATTCCTAAGAAATGGAATACATTCTGGCTTATTTTTTTTCAAAAAGCAATTCTTAAAAGCTAATAAAGATTGTTCCTTGTTTGAGGGATAGAATGTAGTAACTGAATCAGAGGTGGAACTTACACTGCTTACACTGTCTCTGGTTTTGTGCTTTTGACTTTGGAACAGTGTGAATGTGAATAGAAAATGAAATCAAAACAGAGGGGGCAGAATCCCTAAAAATTGAAAACAAAAATAAGCAAATGATCCTAACTGTCTATCAAATGGTGATTTAATGACACAGGGAAAGGTCATAAAATCTCATTTTAAAACATAGTATTTGACAAATACAGTCCTAATGGGAAATAGTCTAAGAACAACAAAAAATAAAAAAACTACAAAGAAATCTGAAACTGTCTTCATTATCCCCAGGGATAGTAGTAATAAAGCACCTGGCTCTTTCTTTCTGCCAGGACTAAGGTGTTGGCTTTTATTCTCTTCCTAAGTACCCTTGGCTTGAACTGGGTTATGTGGCCACACTCTAGCTTTAAGGAAGCTGGAGGCAATAAAGAACAACATTATCACAATTGTTTAGGTGAATCATGAACCATTCGTTGAGGTTAGGCATTTATCTGTTCTCTGCCACAAAAAGTAGCTTCTGTTGGCAAGAAAGGAGAGAATGCACTGCAAAGAAGTAATTGAAAGCACTGGCCACAGAGGTAAGAGTGAGGGGAAAACCTCAGATGAATGCTTTCTAGGGGGCCCCAGAAGGGGACAAATATACCTGTGGAGCATGAATGGGTCAAGTTAACCAAACGACAGATTTGACTTCTAATCCTTACCACTCTTATGAGTTGGATTATGTTTACCTCTCTGAAGCATTCACTGAAGATTCTTGAGTGTCTGCTGCATGTGCGTGTGTGTGTGTGTGTGTGTGTGTGTGTGCGCATGTGTGGTCAACTGGTGAGAGGTCAAGTATGTTGCCTGAGAGCATACAGCCAGTAAGTGCAGGAACCTGGATTCCCACTCACACAGAGGCAACAGAGCCAAGCTCTTAGGTACTCCTCGAGAGACTGGTTTTACTGAATCCAAGATAAGGGCTGTAATACCTGGGATTCATTTTGCAACGACAGCTAATATCTAACAGGCAAGCAGAGTGCTAAGGGCTTTATATAGATGATCTCTCTTAAACCTAGAGAAAACAGAGCTATTACCTTGTGATTCCAGATGGGAACACTGGGATTCCAACAGCCTGAGTAATTTGTCCTTAGTTCTTAGCTTTTCTAAGTAGCAGAGCTGGAATGTATGCCTAATTCTTTCTGCCTCCAGTCTCCTCTTGCCTGCCTTGGGAAACTGTCTCTTCCGGGTAAGAAGTTTTTTAAAAAAGCTTTTTATCTCTGAGATATTCTTGTCAGTTCTTAAATTTATATTGTGTGATTGTGGGAGTCTTGGGGTCTCACTAAGCAGACAAGGACTGTAGTAAAAGTATTTGAGAATATAAATTACCTTCCATAGATAATATGCAAATTAAGGACACTTTCTGAAAGAAATATGAATGAACATTGAGTATTAACAATCCTGAATCCCAATCTCTGGGTTCAGACCTAGTTTTTGGTGACATGGCTAAACACACCAAGAAGATCCGAATCCTCGGTGACTATGGGACCGATTATGGAGCCTCCCTCAGGAAAATGATGAAGATTGAAATAAGCCAGCACATTGAGTACACTTGCTCTTTCTTTGGCAAAACCAAGCTGAAAAGGTGAGCTGTGGGGATCTGGCATCATGGTTCCTGTGTGAAAACAGGAGCCAGTGGTGCCTGGACCTACAATACCACTTCTGCTGGTGGTGAAGTCTGCCATCAGAACACTGAAGGAGTTGAAAGACCAGCAGAAGCCCTGCCATTTGAAACACTGCTAGCCTATAATAAATGGGTTAATTTATATAACTACAACAAAAAGAATTCTGAATCCCAGAATTGGTGGTCTAGGTCACAAGCCCTTAAGCAAAAGTTAAGAAGTTGTATTTCAAGTAAAAAACCTACTGTTGGCACAGAGGTGCAGGCATACACTATCTCCAGGACAGGGGCCAAGATGAATGCCAAGAAGTCTACAGAGCATGTTAGGATCTGAGAGTCCCAAGTGTAAGACCAAAGAACTTTCCAAGGCCAGCTATTGTAGTAGCCAAGAAGAGACACGGGGGGACTTCTGCCCACAGATAACAAGAAGGCTTCTGTATGAAGCAACTTAAGTCACCTAGACTAGGAGTCACATGCTGCCAGATAATGTGTTCTATTTAAACCACACTGTCTGGACTTAAACCAGCTTCACTTTCTGCATCAGTGACTCTAAAGAAATACAGTTGACCCTTAAACAAAAGCAAGTTGGAACTCTGTGGGTCCACTTATGCCCAGAGTTTTTATAGTACAGCACTGTAAATGTATTTTCTCTCCCTTACAGTTTCCTTAACAACATTTTCTTTTCTTTAGCTTACTTTAATAATACAATATATAGGGGCACCTGGGTGGCTCAGTTGGTTAAGCAACTGCCTTCGGCTCAGGTCACGATCCTGGAGGCCCAGGATCGAGTCCTGCATCGGGCTCCCTGCTCAGCGGGAAGCCTGTCTCTCCCTCTCTCACTCCCCCTGCTTATGTTCCCTCTCTGGCTGTATGTCTCTCTGTCAAATAAATAAATAAAATCTTTTTTAAAAATAATATGATATATAATATATAGAACATGTGTTGATCAATTATTTATGTTATTGGCAAGCCTTCTGGTTACCAGTAGGCTATTAGTTAAGTTTTGAGAGAGTCAAAAGGTATACTCAAGTTTTTGACTATAAAGGGGTGGTGTCCCTGACCTCTTTATTGTCCAAGGGTCACTTGTAATTCTCTGGCTTCTGGAGTTCCTAATCTCTGGGACTCCTTTCAGTAGCATCATCCTCTGAGGACTACCCTTCCCACATAAAGCCAGCCAGCTACTAATGCTACCAGAAGCCAATGTACCAGAGCAAATAGGACATCAAAACAATGTCCCTATAGTAGGAATAAATACATTTTAAAAATAGGTAAAGCCTCCTGAAAATTTTAAAACTTTATTTACAAGAAATGCATAAATACCCCAATAAGTATGTGAAAATCAATAAAGGGAAACCTCACTAACGTAGAGTCAGGTGGTTGGCAGGGGAGGCCTACCGCTCAATGTCCATTATAGGAAGAATTGTCAATTACAGACCCCAACAGAAGCATCATCAACAGGACCATGTGTACATTGCATCTTTTACAAGAAATCGACTATCCCTGCAAGCCAGTCAATGGAGAGTAGTCTTCACCCTGAATCCTCTTTTTTTCTAGTTGACTTTTATTCAAAACAACCCCTTCCAATTTCCTCCTTCTCCATACACTAACATTTTTCTTCTTTGTTTCTTGGACTTGCCTGTGGTTTTGTTGTAGCTTCCAAGTCCCGACTTGCAATTCTCTGCTAATCCTGAACAAACCCATTTCGCTGGTAAAATAACTGGCTGTTTTATTTTTAAGGTTAACAAGTAAAAAGATGGTGGTTTACTTTAGGCATTATTATCCTCTCACCATTTTTGTGTGTGTGTGTTTATTAATCTAATGATTAGTACTAGACCAACCAGAAGAAAAATAAAAAAGCCCTGAACATTTACATTATTTAAAAATTCAAAATATTTTTAGTTTTCCCTCATGACCTGGATCTGTTATGCTCCCCTGGTCTTTGTCTTGATTTGCCACCTCATCTCACAGCTGTGGGATATCAGGTTTCTTTCATGGAGTTCTGGCTTTATAAATTAAGACTTAGTATGCCTCCCAGAATATCTTCCGATATTGAGGTGAACGAAATATTTAGATTCAACAAAGGGTTACAGAGAGCGAGATGGAAAAGGAAAGAAGCCTTGGTTATTTTCGCTGACACAATAAAGAATTACAGAAAGGGAAACAAAAGTGAGGCAGAAGAAAGTTTTATTAAAATACACTCCAAAGGGGTGCCTTCAGCTCAGGTCAGGATCCCAGGGTCTTGGGATCGAGCCCCACATTACGCTATCCCCTCAACGGTGAGTCTGCTTCTCCCTTTCCCTCTGCCCCTGCTCATGCTTTCTCTCTCTCTCCCTCTCTCTCTTGCTTGCTCACTCTCTCTCAAATAAATAAAATCTTTAAAGAAAAAGAAAAAGAAAGCACACTCCAAGGGAGGAGCAGGCCAGTTAAGAGAGACAAAGGTCCTGAAACTCTAAGGGTGTGGGCTTATTTTTTCTTTTGGGTGGGTCCTGTGTCCCAACATTCTAGTGACATGCCTGGATTATCTCACAATTAGCCAATTTCACATGTCTTTTCCTAAGATGTATTTAAAATACCTGAATAGGGAAGGAAATCACAACATTATTTCTATTCTAGGGACACAGTTCACACAGAAAGAAAGAACAGCTTCTTTGTGCGCCAGGACAACAAACGCAACAAACTTAACGGTGCCTCTGCCAGGATATTGACTCTGAAAACTGACTGCGAGATGGGTGGAATAGGGTGGTCCCCTCTGCAGTTCTGTCTGGGGGCTCTCTATTAAGACATCTAAGGACAGTAGGACATCCATTGTCCTGTGGCTCATGCCTAGCTTCCTGCCTAACAAAATAGTTACGTTTAAAAATTGCAAAACAACATGCACAAAGTCATCACCGACTTTGATAAATATGACAAATTGGATCCTGCCCACTTCAGTGATAAGCATGAAGTTAAATCAGTTAGTTAAATTAGCTTGCTAGGAAGCGCAACAGCCCCCACCACCTCCACCCCCAGCTATCCAAAAACTGAGCATTCCTATGAATCCTTTCATAAGCTGAAACAGCCATAAAGAGAAGAGCAATTATCATTGATGTATGTGGAAAATTCTTTTGAGTGCTCCCAGACTCAAAAAAGTAACCTCTCTTAGGCTTTGCTGATACCTTAGGACACATCTTGCTAACAGATGAACAAAATAAATGGAGAGGAAGCATGGATGCTCACAGACATAGTTCAGAGTTATGGCGGCTGGATGCTGAGCTGCTGAGTGTGGTTCCCCCAGGAAGGAGCTTGGGGAGGCTGGTCTTGCTGCTCGAAATGCACACGGGCCCCAGAAAGGCTCAGTAGATGCAAAACAAATACTGGAGGCTAGTATGGCTTTCGCTTTTTTTCCTAAATGCAAAAGTCCCCTTTGGATTTTCTTGGTTAGCAGAAACAGGTAATAATGGAGTAGGTCTTTCATAAAAGTGAAGTGGCCTCACAAGAGCTTTTGAAAGGTGGGGGATACCCTGTATCACCGTAATGCATAGGGAGGCTCAAGCCATCAGCTGAACCCACAACTGTGAGACAAACTCTCGCCTTCTTGCCTATTTCAATTTCCCATTCTTTCACTCCTTCTTTTCTCCTTATAGTGTATATAAATGTAAATAAAATATAGTATGCATGTCGGTCTATGTGTTTGAAACACATCATGGCTGTTTACTTGGTAAACAGTGTGCCCTTGCAATCTAGGGCACACAGGTTTTTTTCTCTAAATGGTTCCACCCAAACCCCTCTCATTCTGTCTGAGGCATAGATGGGACATGATCAAGGTAAGAACCACATTCAGCAACTAGTTTTGGATGGATCCTCACTCATCTTTCCTCTCTGATCATGCTCCTGGTCTATGTGGTGGTAGGGAGGAATTGGTCTTATTCCTTGGGGGTCCTGACAGTAGTTCTGGGGAGATGAGCTGGCGAGTGCCTCTCTCGAGAATGTATCATTTCTTCATTGTTCTCAGCTTTTGACTCTCAGTGAAAAGTGCAAGACAATGGGAAAACTTACATCTATCTCCCATTGGATAGGGTTGATGCAATTGGGAACCCCCCCAGAAGGGCAAGAAGATGCACAGAAGAAGGAGAAACAGCTTCCAAGAGAGACAGAAACACCTGTTGTTATAAAACGCACACCATCCTTAAGGGAAAGCAAAGGGTTTTGCATCTTTGTTCCCTCTGTAGTCTCAGCCTCAGGAGCCCTGTCTCAGACACGGCTGCTTTGGGTGAAGTCGGCCCTGAGTGCTCTGGTTAGGGTGCAAGCAGAGCACCCTTGCAGATTCTTCAGCAGGCATTTGTCTTTCCTTTCATTTGGCTAGAGTCGTACTGTGATCGATGTAGACATGTGACTTCACTTTCAAATGTTGCCCTAGTTTTTCTTATCCGGGTCAATCTTTAAAGGACCTTAGGTCACAAATCCAGCCAGCCAGGGGACTTTATTCACCCTCATGATTTATATTCATCTGCTGTGTGCCCATTGGAGAGAATGATCACTTTGCCCCCTCCCTGCTCATCTGTGTTCTAGTTTGACTAGCCAAAGTGCTAGCTTCTCTCCCTTGATCATCTGTATTTCTACCTGCACAAGTCAGTGGGGAGAATGAGCTTGCAGATCATGACAGACAGGAACAGAAGAGATTTCTTGTCCTCTTAAGACATTACATCAAGACAATTTTGTTGGAACATGCAGTTATAGTATGATTGGGGCAGAAATGAAGAAGTCAGCCATCCACCCGTCCTATTTTGTCTCCAAAGAGGTACATAACTATCATATTCGGGATCTGTTTCCTGATTTGTTTGTCCTTCCTTCCTCCTAAAAAATCAGTTCTTTGAGGTATAATTTATATATGATAACATTTGCCAATTTTAAGTATTCATCAACTTGCTGAATTTTGATCAATGTCAGGAAAACACCCCTACAGTAATAATATAGAATATTTCTGTCACCCCAGATGTTCCCTCAGGTCTTCTTGTTGTCGATCCCCTCCTCTCAGCCCTGCCCCTAGCACACTCTGTCCCTTTCTACATGAAGAGGGATGTGAGGAGCCTAAAAAGAGCACAGTCACATAAATATCCCCTGAGTCCTCTTGTTCTTAATTTACAGAAATTCCATTGTGCTGGTCACTTCCTAATTGGCATCCTGAAGAATCAGTAATCATTAAGATCTGTCCATCTTTTGCCACTTACTAGGAGCTGGACTCATTGTAGATAAATTTGGTCCATGTTTCCAAAGAGATGACACTGTAATTTACATTTGCCTGGGGCTGAAAGAGAGCCATATGAGCTTAAAGACAAAGAAATGTACAGTTGAAATTCAATGTAGCAAACAGTCCCTCCTACCGCTCTTCCTATTACCTTTTGGTTAGATTTGAGTAAGATTTTGTGTCTATGAGCTTGTTACCCTTATTCTATTGCCCTATGGGAATAGGAAGAGATAAGAAGTAATGAACAAAGTTAAGTGAGGAATTCCAGAAGGGATAAATAATGATGGTGTGAATGTGGTAGGTCTAACAAAATGCATTATAAACCCTTTTTTGGGCATGCATCAAGTATTTCAAGTGCTGGAATACCAACCCAGAATAAGGTGTGGGTCTTGTCCACCAGAAACTCACAGTTCAGTAGGGGAAGCAGCCAGGTAATCAGGAAGTGATGAGATGATGGGATCAGACAATGACAGGCAATTCTGTTGGTACTGGAGTACACACAAAGAGCATGTTGTCCATTTTTCCACCATGGAAGCCTCCTGGAGACTGTGGTATCTAGGCTTAAATATCATGAAGAGTACAAGACCTGAGAATTTGTTTCTCTGGGTTGTTCATGGTAATAAGCAATTCACAAAGTAGAAATTGGAGACTATTTAAAATTAAGTGGTATCGTGCAGAAGCAAGCAAGAAGGGACAAAAATTAAAAATGCAATCTGAATCAGATTATATGCAAATCTAAGGCGAATCAATTGAATTTGAAAAGAGAGAAAGAGAAGAAGGGGTGAGGAGGGAAAGAAAGAGGAAAAAAAGAGAGACAGAGAGAACATGCCACGCTATGGAGCAGTCCCTGTGGCAGAGCCTAAAAATGAGGGCTCTGCATTTGAGGGGCTAATACTCTTATTGCCTTCTGAAGAAGGGATATGGCGCCCATATGTAGGCATTATGTGGAAATAGTGAATAGGAAGTGGAAGATCAGGGTTCCAATCCAGCCAAGCTCTGGAGGAGCTCAGCTTACTCACCTACAAAATCAAGAGATGGAGCAAAATGATCTCACCAGTGTTTTAACCTCTAGATTTTTCTGATCTGATGTTTACCTGACTGGTGTTTCTAATTTTGTAGTGAGGCATAAGGATGTTAAGATGTTACCTGAGGCATTAATAGATGGCCAATGATTACTATATCTGCCCATGGCCCTCGGCAAAGGAAAGCAACATCAAGCTATTCTTCAAGTGACTATGGATTTTGCCATGTGTGTGGATATCCAACAAAAGTAACCCTATTTGTCGTGGATAAAATGATTGGACGAGAGCCAAAGGCACCCAGCAAGATGTATGTAAGAAGTATCACACGACAAGTAACTTGGTGTGAAATCGGCTAGTATGAGTGACCTAATTTGAGCTTTTCTTGCTGGTGTAAACACAATACATGGAAGAAACATCAGTTACTGGAGCTGTTTTGCATTCTACATGACTATGAGTGAATTTTGAAGCACTGCATGATCTGTGGAATGTTATGGTTGTGGACGCACTGAAACACAGAATGAATTTAAGTTGTAGAGAACGTTCCTGGGGTTCCTCATTACTGCAGATATTCTTATAGGAAGGCTTGTGTCTATCTAGGTGTGTCTCATCTCTGGTAACTATGAAAATCCTAAGGACAAGCAGGTGTGTCTCATCTCTGGTAACTATGAAAATCCTAAGGACAAGCAGGAAGCTCTGTCTAAATGAGGCTCCTGGGTGAAGACAGATAATAAGAAATTTCATTCTGCTAAAAGAAGTGGTGCTTCTGGAAGACACTTGGTAGTATAATGCAGTATTAGTAAGTTGATGCTGCAGAAAAATACATTTTCTGTTTGCCTTGGGACTAAGGTGAAGAAATAAGTTGGCAAAATTGGCCTTATGGCTAAATTGATAACGTGGGAACATTGTCTGAGATTTCGCCCTACCTGCAACTAATCAGTTAGCCTACAAGTTTAATGGACGCTGGCAAAAGACATAAGACTCCCGGCTCAGAGACAAGGCAAATGTGGCATTTAGAGTTCAGCATTGGCCCCTGTTTCACAGGTGTCACTTCTCACAGAGTGACATTGAGAGTGTCTGGAGAAGTAGAACTTTGAGCTTAGGAAACTTGAAACTTTAAAACTGGCAGTAAGCCTGCCTACCATTATCTTTATTTCAATGTTCAGGAAACAAACTTGTCTTTTTCTCTGGAGGAAGACACCATGTCTGTCTTTCAAGGTTGTTTGCTGTACAAACAGATTTGAAAGAACAGCATTCTTCAAAAGGGAGTCAGTGCCTGTGCTGGAAAGACAAAGAGAAATAGAGACTCACAGACAACTGCCTCTAAACAGTGACTCATTAATGGAATCACAAAACCAATTCAGAGGGTTTAAATACACAGAAGAATATTTCATGTAGTAGGGTAAGCATTGTTTAGGGAAACTTTCCTTTAAAAATTTTTTTCACCTTTTTTCATTGACAATAAGTTTGAGATACATTGGCTAAGATATTATAAAATACACTGCGTTCTTATATTCTGGGTGACGTGACATTTTACCCAGAATTATGCAATAGCAACATGTATTATATTCGAGTTCTTCTGTAACATAAATCATAAACACAATGCCATAAACTGCATATTCTAATTGCTATTTTTGGAGACTGGACATTTTAGATACTATATTGTGGGCTTTAGGAAAACAAAAAACTAAATGGAGTTTTAAGAAGATAAATTTTACCTCTGGCTGTAGGTTGATAGCAGGGAAAACGTGTAGTATGAGTTTGGATCACTCAGAAAATAAAATAAAGTGTGGGAAAATTTACATTACTGATCAAATTGATGCTTTGCCAAGCATTGGATTTAATAAGAAGCACACACAAAAATTAACAAATATTTGACATCTTAACAGCTCCAAAGCAAATATTTTTTTTCTGTCTAACTTATATGCCTATGAAATGAAAGTTCTGGACAGATAAAATGAATGTTGGGTCCTTAATGTATTTGTTAAATTCAAAATGTTTTAAAATGCCTCACACAATAGACAAAATTTCATTAAAAATAATTTTTAGGGACGCCTGGGTGGCTCAGAGGGTTAAGCCTCTGCCTTCGGCTCAGGTCATGATCTCAGGGTCCTGGGACTGAGGCCCACAGGGATCCTGCTTCCTCCTCTTTCTCTGCCTGCCTCTCTGTCTACTTGTGATCTCTCTCTCTGTCAAATAAATAAATAAAAATCTTTTTAAAAAATTTAAAAAACTCAATTTTTAAAAGTCCACATTCATACATATCTATTGAGTTCATATATGCAAAAGGTCAGAGGATAGAAAGATAGGCAGAATACCTGTCTGATTTCATGTGGATCATATGGATTAGAATGATCACAAAATTGTGAAATTATATGCAATTTTCTATTTTATATACCCACTGTGTTGCCTCTATTTAAAATAAGTATTCTCTGGGGCACCTGGGTGTCTCAGTCCTTGAGTGTCTGCCTTTGGCCCAGGTCATGATCCTGGAATCACGGGATCAAGCCCCTGCCCCTGCTCCCTGCTCAGCAGGAGGCCTGCTTCTCCCTCTCTCACCTCCCCTGCTTGTGTTCCCTCTCTAGTTGTGTTTTGCTCTGTCAAATAAATAAATAAAATCTTTAAAAAAAAGTACTCGCTGGTATTACTGCTAAGATCATAGCCAGTAGAAGGTTATAGTGCTAATGCATTGTTTTACATTAATTGAAAAAGTTATTCTTTTAAATTGAGTATTCCTGAACCTTTGGGAAAATCAATTTTAAGAATGGATGTAGATCATGTTTTAGAAATAGCATATGAAATCTTAACAATATGAATTATATGATCTGTTAAAGAGAGAGCCTTAAAGGCAGAACCAAGCACCCATATCACTGGGTCTATTACAAAAATAGAATTACTGTTTTTATAGGCTCAAATCATTTAAAGGAAGAATATACAAATAATATTTTTCTTGGAATATTTTAAACATAAAGAAATACTATCAATTCATTGTTTTTTCTTGGTTTCTCAGAAAAGTAGTAAAACCACTTTTCTGTAGGGTTCATCTAGCCTGAACACTTAATTAATTTCATTATCCTCCTTAAATGCTCTTTCACAAGAAAAACCACACAAGAAAACAAGCTGGCAGAAATTTCAAACACACACACACACACACACACACACACACACACACACACCATACCTCACCATTTCTCCAAAATAAACTCTGGGGTCAGAAGTCACTCAGAAAAATCAAAATAGTCTCATCATTTAAGATCTTAATAATGTTCTAGGGGTGCCTGGGTGGCTCAGTCGTTAAGTGTCTGCCTTTGGATCGGGTCATGATCCCAGAGTCCTGGGATGGAGCCTCACATCAGCTCCTTGCTCAGTGGGAAGCCTGCTTTTTCCTCTCACTCTCCCTGCTTGTGTTCCCTCTCTAGCTATGTTTCTCTCTGTCAAATAAATAAAATCTTTAAGAAAAAGATCTTAATAATGTTCTATAAATGGGTATTATTTATTTCATACATAATGGAGAGCCTAAAGAAAGGTGGTATTTGTAGGAAGGTAGCAACATCGGGACTTTAAGGGGAGGTCCTTTGTGTGATATAATCAAGATAGGAGGGGGTTGTGGATGTATCTAAATATAGAATCATTTGTCTATCTTTTAACATAGGCGAAGAATTTTCTTTGAGTATATCGAACTAGTACACTAGTTGCACTTTCAACCAAATGAGTAATGCTTTATCTAAGATGAGCAGCTTGGTTTCCTTAAAGTCAAACAATCTGATTTCAGCATTTGTTTGAGCTTTTATGATCCTTTTTCTTTATAGTCAGATATAGTTTTTGCTCCAACACTTAATGTGATTGAAAAAAAATTTTTTAATGACTCACCCATATCAAGTCAATCAAAGCTTTCGGCTTTATATTTATACTCATATTTTACCATTTTACATAACATTTAACTTATATGTATTTATAATAATAACCACAATGGCAAAATAGGTTGAAATAAATAAAATTAACTCTTGAGAAGTATTTAAAGTTCTAATAGTGGGAGAGAAAGGGAGCAATGCTCCAAAAGGTGGCATTTACTGCGTGTAAACACTCAGATGGCAGCAAGCAGAGTTTACCAAGCCGGTGAAGTGGAAAGTGGTTAAGGAAGTTTCTATTGTGCATCAATTCTTGCTGTTCTTGGTATTCATACAGAATACAGGTAGCCCTCATCTTCAACGCCTAGAAAAAAAAGTCATTTTTGAAAGTCCAGTTTGCCTCAGTTCACAAACCTTTTAGTTTTTAGTTCATGTTTACTTTCATAGAATTTTCATTGGCATGTTATAGCGTTTGTTTGTTTGTTTGTTTGTTTTTTGTTTTTGTTTCTGTTTTTTGGAAAGAGAGAAAGAGAGTGAGCAGGAGGGGCAGAGGGAGAGAGAATCTCAAGCTGACTCAGTAATAAACAGGGAGTCGGACTCGGGGCTGGGCTTGATCTCATGACCCTGAGATCATGACCTGAGCCAAAACCAAGAGTCAGATGCTTAACCAACTGCACCACCCAGGCCCTCCTACCCACGGGTAAGCATTCTTTAGAGCCTCTGACCACTTGTTACTAAAAAAGCAAGTTTTTTGCAATCAAATTCCTGTGAAGTTTCTAAGCCAACATCACTGTTCCACAGGTAATTAATTGCATTTTCTCATCATACAGACTCTCTTAATGATCACATGTTATATTTTATCAATATCTATAACCTATTTCCTGTGGTCACCTGGGTGCTAGAACCCCTTTTGGAACTATGATATTAGTTACTTAATTAATTTACTTATCAAAATGATGATCTTTAAACTCACTCATTTGTTTCAGGGTATCTTGTCCTTCGATTCTTTAACCCCTTTCCTGCAGTATAAATTGACAGAACTTTCAATATCTCTCTGGGTGTCTCACTGATGCTTTGTATAATGCCACAGTGAATGGGGCCAACAGTCCTGTCCAATATCCATGGAAAATATTATTCAGTTTATTTTTATGTCTCATTCATAAAAGCATCATCTTTTAATATTTCACAACTACTCCCAAACTCATCTTTTGCTCATCTCATTGTACAGTTTGAGGTGGTTCTGTTGAACTTAAGTTTTTCTACTTCAACCCTGATCTTTGTCTCTGTATTTGGTAGCCATAACTACCTGGTGACCTTCACTTTCAAACTTCTTTTGAAAGCAGCTTTGCTTAATTGTGAATTTGTTCCTAAAAGCTGACAAGAATAGTGCCAGTTCCTTAAGATATGGTGCTGTCAACACTCCAGAGACTGTTCTTTCATTGATTTGTATTTGTACTTGATTCTGTGCTGTGATTATTTTTAAGCTACAGATTGCTGCCAGGGAAACCAAGCAATCAATAGTCTTTGTTTATTGTATCTATATAACCATATGCAAATTCTACAGATGTTCTGAAGGTCAGCCTGTCTCTAGGGACTTTCTTAACAAAGGATGTTCAGAATCTATTTTGTATACTTGCAATTTTTAAGGTCATTTATGTTTATTAAAGCCCACTGAAAACCAATGATTGTTAGCTATGAACTGTAAAATAGCCTGTATTTTAGTTGATTTTATATAAATATTCTAATATCTGAGAATGATACTGCACATCTCAATATTCACTTGTGAGATGGAAGAGAAACTTATTAATGCCTATTATTATACTTATTAAAATTTAGTAAGTATTAACTATGACTGCTAAGGTAAGTGGCATACAGGCAGTTATATCTGTTAAAGGCTTCTCCAAGAACATTTGGAGGACCTATACTGACTCAAAGATTACATATTCTAGATGGACCGGCCATTCTGTGATAATCTTCATATCAAGGGGGCTCTCTCAGACCCTTCCACTTCCATCTCAATCTCTGGGAGAAGGGTATGGGTAAAGTATCTTTGGAAATGAGAAGAGGGGTACCTGGGTGGCTCAGTGGGTTAAAGCCTCTGCCTTCTCCTCAGGTCATGATCTCAGGGTCTAGGGATTGAGTTCCACATCGGGCTCTCTGCTCAGTGGGGAGCATGCTTCCCCCTCTCTCTTCTCCCTCTCTGTGATCTCTCTGTCAAATAAATAAATAAAATTTTTTAAAAAATGGAAAGGAGAAGAGAAGCCCTGGGCATTTTCTTTCATTATCAAAGTCCAAAAATCAAGCCATGTTTTTCTGCCGCATAAAGGATGGTTTATTCTGGCAGATGGAGGTATATGGAAAAATCTATATAAGCATACAGAAGTAAAACCACACAGAGACCAATAAATACACTAAAGACCCAAGTAAAATTCTCCAGTACAGGTCACTGCCCACCTCGCTCCAAGCAGAGAAGCGATTTAAAGCTACAGGCTCTGTCTCCATAGGCGCCAGGGAAAAAAGCATACCGATCTCTCTGAAATGGCTTGTAATTTCCTCCGTTCGTCAATAATCTGAGGGTGACGGGAAGTCTAAACTGTAAAATAAAGGCTAGACCTCACGTCAGTCATACATCTTTGTTAGAAGAGAGATTTCATTTAAATTTGCACAAGGCACTGAGCACCATCCCTGCATGGAAAATTGTCCCGTCACACGAAAGAGTGATTGGAAAACCCAAACACCAAAAGCGACTCCATCCTAAGGGAGTTAAAAGCAATCCAGTGGCTCCCAGAGCCCACAGCCCGCAGCCCGCAGCCCCGCCCCCAGGGCGGGGCCTATGTTGCCCCACCCCTCCCCGCCCCATAGCGCGTAACCCGGATACACACTACGCTCCCCTTTCACCTCGCAGCCGTTGGCTAACGTGGAAGTGAGACCTGCTGGCCGACTCAGGACCTGGTACCGCGCTGTTCCGGGCAGTTGGGCGTGCGGCACCGCAACGGTGTGCTTCTTGCCGCCGCTCGGCCTTTCCCGGGGGGGAGCGATGGGGCGCGTGGGCGCCGGCGAGCGGACGCCGGTGTAGGACGCGCGGCACCCGGCCCGGGAGCGCGGCGGCGGCGGCGGCAGGCACGGGGAGGCCTGTGAGGGCCGCCGCCCCGAGCGCCGGCTTCCCGCGCCATGGCCCCTATGGGCATCCGCCTGTCCCCGCTGGGGGTGGCCGTGTTCTGCCTGCTGGGGCTCGGCGTGCTCTACCACCTGTACTCGGGCTTTCTGGCCGGCCGCTTCAGCGTTTTCGGCCTGGGCGGCGAGCCGGGCGGCGGCGGGGCGGTAGGGCCCGCTGCCGATGGGGGCACGGTGGACCTCCGCGAGATGCTGGCTGTGTCGGTGTTGGCCGCTGTTCGCGGCGGCGACGAAGTGAGGCGCGTCCGCGAGAGCAATGTCCTCCACGAGAAGTCCAAGGGGAAGACGCGCGAGGGAGCAGAGGACAAGATGACCAGCGGGGATGTGCTGTCCAACCGCAAGATGTTCTATCTGCTCAAGACTGCCTTCCCTAACGTGCAGGTGGGTGCAGCGAGCGCCGGGCGCGCTGGGAGCCAATGGGCGGCGGCGCCCGACCAAGTCGGGGAGCCGGGGAACCCGGAGCGAGTCCCAGCGCCTTGACTCCTCCGACAGGCCCAGGTCGTTGGGTCCTGACTCCCATTTTGCAGATGTGGAAATTGAGACACGAAGTTTAGGTGCTCAAGGTCGTACTAACAGTCGGCGGGTGAGATGGGTGAAGTTCCAGGTAGTCCGAATCAGAGCCTTCTGGCGGGTCCCGTGGCTTGTGTACGTGCTTTGTACCTGGGAGCTGGAGCGCTCGGTTCTGGGTGGGCCTTGATATCAAAAGTCTGGAAGTTAACTTCATTCCTTACTGCAGCCCCTTTTCTAAAATGAAGGGGTTGGACTAGAACCCGCATGGCCCTCTAGCTCTCCTTGATGTAATTGTTGAAATGGTTGTGGCTATAAATAGAACACACGTTTTCTGCCAGACCTGCCAGGAGCTAATTGAGGGCCAAAAACTGTAGAAGTCTTGCTGCAGAGCTGTTAATATGCAGGGCATTTGGAGGCGGGGGGTATGCTCATGATTTACTTGAGCTGGGGAGTGATCTCTTAATGGCATGTACTTTGGGGGTTCTTTTAAGAAGTGTTTGGAGGTATGTTTCCCAGCAACTTCATTTCAGCGGTCTACCCGGTATTATCTCCAGATAATGAGAGTTGAAGAACCTTTGCATTTTATTTGGGTAGGTTTCTGGGGGAAGGAATTGACATTTTCTTAGAGAAATTCAGAATTTTCTATTCGTTACTAATACTTTTAAAATTCATTTTAGTGGAGCTGCTGTTGAATGAATAAAACTCAGAGGACGAACTTAGCATAGCATAGCAGTACTTTATAAGTGTATGTGTTAAGTCACCTAATAGTAGATTTTGGCTACTGGGAAGAAAAATTGTTTCCAGTGGAATTCTGTTAATTAGATAAACAGTGAAATCTAAACTCCAGCTTCTTTGGAAGGCATCTGACCTTTTACTGTTTTTCTTGGAAGAGTTAAGAGAATATTGTCATTGTAGAATTTACTTATCTTGTGTAACCCTTCCTCTCGGTCTGTCATATTGCTTTGGTTCTCTTTTGTCCTCTTTTTTTTTTTTCCTTATTTTTTTATTTTTTATTTTTTATTTTTTTGGCCTGGGAAGGAACATTGGCTTCACATCATGAGCCGCTGGCAATCAGATGTAATTGATGGGAGAATTCTCAAACAAAACACCAAACATTTATTTTTCCTTTGCCCTACCATCCTTTATCATCACAAATAATACTTACCTTGTGTTTGCATAGATGTAAGATGTGCTTCTAAAATATTTTCTTTCTCCAAAACACATGTTCTTCTCTTCAGAGTTTGAAAGAAACAAGGAGTTTCAGAGAATTTGGTATAGAATAGTTACAACAATAGAAATGGTAAGCATTTCTTGAGTGTATTTTAGGCACCCAGATAATGGCCACACAGGACGTCATTTGATCATCACAGCATTTTTTAAGAAGTAAATTTTAGGGGCCCCTGGGTGGCTCAGTGGGTTAAAGCCTCTGCCTTCCGCTCAGATCATGATCTCTGGGTCCTGTGATTGAGGCCGGCATTGGGCTCTCTGCTCAACAGGGAGCATGCTTCCTCCTCTCTCTCTGCCTGCCTCTCTGCCTGCTTGTGATCTCTCTGTCAAATAAATAAGTAAAATCTTTGAAAAAAAAAGTAAATTTTATTTTTGCCAGTTTACAAATGGGAAATCTGGACTGATGACAAATTATATGAACTGTCTAATTCTTCATTTTAGCTAGATATTTAGGAAGCTACTTAAAATTTATAGTATAACTTCCTGGGGAAAACATAAAGTTATAGAAGATTAAAAGCAATAATAATAAAATATACGAAACAGAGTTGAATTTCTTTTTTTAAGGGTGAAGACAAAAATATTCTTAAATACCAAAAACGTGGAAGTATGTGTGTGTAGATTCACTCTACCCCACCTCTACCAAACCTTTTGCTTTGGTAACTTCCACAGGATTCTGCTTTGTTTTCTTACTTATTAGTAAATGCTATGGGAATGGCTGCCAAGGGTGGTGAGCTGCATTTTATTAAACATAAAAGCTAGGCTTTTAGAATTGCAGATGTTGAAGGCTCTGCCTTTATGTAAAATAACTTTTTGTTTTCTCATGACTGAATGTTCACATGTCTTGGACTTTTGCTGGGGTAAAGGAGGTTATGTTCATTTATACAGTGTCAAAGTAGAGTCATGTCACATTGAGCTGCCTCCTTTTATCACAATGTTGTTAGAGGAGAGGCCAGATATTGTCATTTAAGGAGAAACTCAGTTCTGGATTCTTTTCTTCCCTCTCGTCCTGCAGCACCCAGAATACAGACTTAAATGTCTGGTTGTTTTCGAAGCCTTACCTGGACTGTTTTGTTACGGAATTTAAATCAGATCCCACTCAGTTTACTTCCTCATGGAAAATTAGCATTGAGAAGCCACAGATACTTTCTTCTTTTATCCTGGTGCCCTGTGCAAATAGGGAGAGGTCTCTTATTTTCTCCCTTGATTTTCCTGTCTAGAATCAGTGGCTTGAGTTCTCCTGATGTTTACTTCTCAGTACAAGGATATACCAGGTATGTTTTCTATACACTCTAGAGTACTCAGATGGGTGTGGTTTTTGGCCTCGAGGGATATTTGGCAAAGTCTGGAGATTTTTGCTTGTTACCAGTGGGGGTGGAATGCTTTTGACAAATAGTAGGTAGACCATAACTGGCCCACAGTGCACAGGACAGTTCTCATAGCAAAGAATGATCTAGCCTAAGTTTTCAGTTGGTGCCTTGAGAAGCCCTACTCTGCAGAAGTTTGTTATCCTAAAAAAAACTCAGGTTTGGCCTGGGATCCCTGGATTTCCTTTTGTCTTCAGCCTTTCTTATGTTAGGAATCTTGGGAGAGTCCTCAGGGCAGTCTTTCTCCTCTTCTTAAACACTGTGGCTATGCTAGAGTTATTGTAAGAAAGTAATAGTAATTCCAACCACTTGTATGATACTGTCTTTAATTATATCTTTCTGAATAGTGATGAAAATGAAGACTTGATGATAGGTTTTTGGAGTGGATTTATTGCCATAGAACAAACTTGGATTTATAGGTTCAGTTTAACACACAGGGAACTCTTCACGTGCAAGGCTGTATGTCCTCAACTTATTTAAAGTACTTAAGTTTTTGACTTTGACAATGATTCATTTTATTTGAAGTTAAAGCATGGTACTCAAGGTCGTCGGAGTCTTGGGTCTGTGCCTTCCTTGAGCTCTAGGATGGGAGTTACACTCTTCTCTCAACAGGAGTGCTCACTGGAAAAGTCTGAGAAGTGCTATACAGTGCTAAGAACACTTGCCTAGAGAGGTGCCTGGGTGGCTCAGTCAAATGTGTTCCTTTGGCTCAGGTCATGATCCAGCCGCACATGAGCCCCACATAGGCCTCCTTGTTCAGCGGGGAGTCTGCTTCTCTTTTTGCCTCTGCCTGCCACTCCCCTGGCCTGTGCACATGCTTCTGCTCTCCCTGTCTCTCAAATAAATAAATAAAATCTATGAAAAAGGGAACACTTGCCTTGACATCTTGTCTAGTCACCCACCTATGTGATCCTGACGAGTCATTTCACTTCTTTGGGCTGCAGTTTTCCTCTTCTGTAAAATCCAGAAAGCTAATAATTTGATAATTAGTGCAGACATAAGCATTGTAGACAGAAAATAAGTTTAAAGGAGCTGGCCCAGTAGAGGTGGTTGTATAGTAAATTCAAGTATCCTGATGGGTCTGAATCCAGTACACACTGGGGGAAATGACTATTGAAGAAATTAGGAAGGTAAACGGGCTGGATCGTATTCCAAACCAAGAGGTTTGAACTTGAGTTTTAGTTTACTACTAAAGAAGTCCAGATTTACCTGACTTTTCTTGAAGCCTGCAGTATGCTTTGTTTGGGCTGTGGGCATTTGGAGATTGGTGAGACCAGTTGGGGTATATTAAAATAGGCTCTGCAAGAGATGAGGACTAGACCTCAGGCAGTGGGAAAGTTATACTCAGCTTAGTATACTTGCTCACATTTATTTAGTTCTCAGTAGCAAGCACTGAATTAAGCTTTTAAGCTTTTTATTCCCATTATTAATGTGCTCTTGACAACAGTATAGGAAGTCAAGTACAATTGCTTCCATTTCATTCTGCAGATACAGAAATTGAGGCTTGGAAAGGCTAAATAATTTACCAAACTTTAGACAGCTAGAAAATAATTTTAGGTCTGCAGAGAGATTCACTTAATGGTCTGAGAATCATCTCAGGTCTGTATAATTCTATATGTAAGTCAGTATAGAAGGTATAACACAGTGTACTTTTCACTAACCTATAGTATTTTGAATGATTAGAGGGCCTCAGGGTTGATACTTAGAGAATAGCTTGGAGGAAGTAAACCAGTTAGGAGATTTTTTTTTTTTTTAAAGATTTTATTTATTTATTTAACAGAGAGAAACACAGCCAGAGAGGGAACACAAGCGAGAGGGGGCAGTGAGTGAGGGAGAAGCAGGCTTCCCGCCGAGCAGGGAGCCCGATGTGGGGCTCGATCCCTGGTCTCCGGGATCATGACCTGAGCCGAAGGCAGTCGCTTAACCAACTGAGCCACCCAGGTGCCCCAGGAGATTTTTTTTTAAGAGAGAGATGATACATTTTAAATTGGGGATATGTTCGTAGAGAAGATAAAATTGGAAAGAGATGAAAGAATTTCTAAGGATGTTACAGAGGATACCCTTATACATCTGGCTTTCACAGTGGGTGTTTTCCTGGAGATGAAGCATGAGGGATGACATGTCCAAAGGGGCAGATTATAAGTGCCACCTTAGACTTACGAAGTTAGAGTTGTCTTTGATATGGCCAAGGGGATATGTTAAGGAGGTATTTGAATATATGAAGAGACATCTGAATTTGAAATATGAGTTTGTGAGTCATCATTGTTGTGATGTTAATTGAAACCCCCTGTTGACAGGATTGCTTATGGAAAGAATATAGTGTGAAAGGGGAAGATCAAGGGCCGAAGGCCAAGGGTAACAAAGACTGAAAATAATCATTTAAAAATAATAGCAGCCAGCTTTTATTAAATGCTTACTCTGTGTTAAGCACTTTGTTAAGCTTGTTTGTTTTGCCTGTTTTATTCATTAATTCATCCAGAGAACCCAGCAGGAAGATAAATTTATCATCCACTTTTAGCAGCTCAGAAAGGTTAGGTGATTAGCTCGATAAGTCACATTCCCAACAAATTGAGGAGCTGGCAATGACAGAACATACTCTTAATGATGGTTCTGTGTGGTGAGCGGTCAATGGTGAACTTTGGAAGAGCTTGCTTGGTGGCTTGATGGAAAAGGAGTGAAACTGAAAAAGATGGGATGGGGGAAAATGGATATAGTAAAGACAAAGCTTTTAAGAAATTGAACTTTTAAGGAACTTGGCTGGGATCTTATATGAGACTAAAGTCTCTATGAATTTTGCGGGGGGGGTATTGTTTTTAAGATGTGAGAAACCAGAACATGTTTATTTATAGGTATATATGTGAAAGATGGTATTGATAGTAAAAAGCTTCTAAAAAGGTAGAAGAAGGCACCCATTTATAAAACAGTTATCAAATGCCTGCTATGTAATAGGCACAGTGTGAGGTACTGTATCTGAGAACTTTTTATGATACTATGATTTATGGAGAAATGCAGTAGTTGGTACCTTCTTAAGCATTAACCAAAAGCCTCTTCAACCCCTAAGTAACTGAACTTCCATATGAATAGCATTAATTGTGTTTTGAAGTCTTGATTTCCTATTCTTCAGTTCCCTGTTGAGGACTGAGACAGGCAGTAGCCATGAGGGAGCTAGAAGATTGAACAGAAATGGTACAATGGCAAAGAATAATGTTGTCAAGGCAGAAGTATTTATTCAGCATGTACTGTGCCAGACACTGGCTTAGGCAGTGGGGTGTGGCTACAGTATGAAGGCAATTGTGTCCTAGAACTCATAAAACTTAAGTTCTAGTGGGTCAGAATAGATGGTACACATGTGAACAAATCAACTGATTTCATATACTGATAAGGATTTTAAAAAAGAAAAATAAGATCATGTCAAGAGGGGGCAGGGAGCTTCTGCTTTGGCCATGGTAGTCAAGGCAGGCCATTGTAAGGCTCTGTCATTTGTACTGAGATCTGAATGATAAGAAGCAGATCGTCATGAAGAGATTAGGGAAAAGTGTGTATGTGCAGCAGAGTACAAGTCTAAAGGCCCTGAGGCCAAGGGACCAGAAAAGCTAAGTCTGGAGTATAAGAAATAAGGGTCCAAGTAGAAAAAGGTTACTGGGGCCAAATCATCCAGACCTTATTTTGTAGATGATGGTAAGGAGTCTGTATTTTTATTTCTGTGTAATGAGAAACCATTGGCAGCTGCAGGAAGTGACCACACTCTTACTGATGAAGATGACAGGTTGATGGGTTGCAAAGGGAAACTCCATTAAGGCAGTGATTTTGTGCATTTTGTTCATTATTTTGTCCTACTGCCCCAAACAGTTTAGAATATGTGGTCGTTAATAGTTGCTGAATGAATGAATGAATCAGTGAATGCATTATAGAAGACCAGAGCGATCAAAGGGTATTTTAGAAATCCAAGTGAGAGATAAATGGTAGTTTAAGTCAAGATTTGCTTGGTATATATAATTTCATGTATTTAGAATTGGAGGTAGAATTTCCAGGACTTATTAGCTAGTGAGAAATGTGGGAAAGAATTGAGATAGACTTACTGATCTTGATCTTTACAGCTGTTTGTAAGGCTGTTCACAGTGGTGGAAGGTTATTCAGTTTGTAGGTGTGTAATGGTAGTGGCAGGTTACAAACAGCAGTTGTGCAAAAGCAGATGAGAACATTGTGCTGATGTTTTTGTTCCCTTGCTCCATTTGTTTCTTCCTAACCTGACTGTCAGGAAAGATGTTTTCAAATACAGTTCTGTAATTTGTTAGGTCATAGTACATTGAAAGGATATGGAGAAGCTGACTTTGCTTCCTAGACTTGGACTTGCCATTTTTGTAAAGAACAGGGGTTTGTAGTTGGCGAACTACTTTGTTGTTACTGGTAGTCGCATTTGTTAAGTTTATTCTGTGGTGGTTTGCATGGTGTTGTTCTTAGATTCATTCATCTGCCATAACCTAGCATTGTATTATTAAGTGCATGGGCTCTAAATCTAAGGCTTTAAATTGATGTCTACAAGATGGGAGAAAAGGAGTTCTCTACTGTAATTCCCTCATAGAACATAGATTTTGGTAGTCATTCACAGATAAGAGTTCCTTTGTAGGAGTGTAGGAGTCCAGCAGAGAAGTTCAAAAACATCATTGCCCCCCCCCCCAAATAAAAAAGCAACAAAAAAAACCCCTACAAAACCTAAGAATAGATGCACTGATGAGAATAAGAGGAATGTTTTCACTTTGCTTATATCACCCCTCCATCAAGGTCAGTGCCAGGAGAGACCCCTGCTGCCTGCAATTTCACCCACAGGAGTGTGTGAGTGAGTACCTGGCTTTTCCAGCCAAGCAAGGTACTGCCCAAGAAACCCACTCTGTCTCTTGTCACCTATGTTACTAAAGTGATCTGTAAGGCTGAGAGGTTGGGAGAGGCTATAGGAGCACATAGACTAGGGCTCAGAACTCCAAAGGAATGCTATGGATTTCTTCATAGATACTCAACAGGAAGGCTGCCCACAAGCCACTGGGGAGTCCTCACCCTCAGATCCCCTCAGCTGGCTCACAGTCACCGTCAGCACTCTATATTCCTTGTGCAAACCCACCCCACTCACCCACATTGGCCTGATTTTAGCTGGGCTCCTATAGACGGCGAGAATGAGCCTTTGCAAATGGCTAGCAAACAAATGTTGTAGAAAGTCGGCATAACTGTGGAATTGGGAAAAGGTTCACAAACTTGAATATTCCATGGTACCAGTCTAGAGAAAACAAGTGAAAGGCTCTCAGCACCTGGCCTGGCTTTGTGGGATTGAAACAAAGCATATAATCTTAAGAATGTCCTCCAGGAGGGAACAAAAAGTATGGAGAAGGCACATCTGTAGAAGAGGTCAGAGAAAGCCCCAGAATTCCCAGAATCCCACATTAGAGACTCAAGGTGAGATAGATCTCTCCTAAAGACAATCAGGAAAGACTGGAGGAAATAACTCCTTCTTCAGATGTGAAGTCAGCAATGCAAAACTTCAAGGAATATAAAAAAAATTAAGGAAATACAACATTGCCAAAGGAACACAATTTCTTAATAACTGCCCCCTCAATAGAGATCTACATATTGTCTGTCAAAGAATTCAAAATGATTGTTTTAAGGAGGTGAGCTTAAGGGAAATAGACAACTCAAAGAAATCAGAAAAACAATCCATGAACAAAAGTGATAAAACAAAGAGAAGTTAAAAAAGCCACCAGAAATTTTAGAGCTAAGGATACAAGAAATTAAATTGCAGTAGAGAGAATCATCAGAAGAAAGAATCCACGAACTCAGAAACAGATCATTTGAAATCATCCAGTCAATAGAGAAAAAATAAAATAAAATAAGTGAAGAAAGCCTCTGTGCCTTATGGGGTACCATCAAGTGTAACTATTTACATTTCAGGAGTCCCAGAGAAGGAGAGAGAGAAAAGGGCAGAAAGTTTATTTAAAGGAATGGTGGCTGAAAACTTCCCAAATCAGGGGCAGTATAGGGACATCTAGCTTCATGTACCTCATAAGTCCATAAATTCAACTCAGAGAGGACTTTATTGAGATACATTATGATAAAACTGTCAAACACCAAAGAATTTTGAAAGCAATAGAAAAGAAACTCATCTGATACAAAGGAACCCACATAAAGCTATCAGCAAATATTTCATCAGAAACCCTGCAGGCCAAGAGAGAATAGGATGATCTATTCAGAGTGCCAAA
This sequence comes from Spilogale gracilis, assembly GCA_004023965.1. Lineage (NCBI taxonomy): Eukaryota > Metazoa > Chordata > Mammalia > Carnivora > Mephitidae > Spilogale > Spilogale gracilis. The sequence goes on along the minus strand of PITA01008872.1, from coordinate 36,961 downwards.
AGAAAAAAAAAAAGCAACACAAAGAAACCTGCCAACCCAGATTTTACCTTGTAGCACTCTCCTTCAGAAATGCAGAATAGGGCGCCTAGGTGGCTCTGTGGGTTAAAGCCTCTGCCTTCGGCTCAGGTCATGATCTCCGGGTCCTGGGATAGAGGCCTGCATAGGGTTCTCTGCTCAGTAGAGAGCCTGTTTCCTCCTCTCTCGCTGCCTGCCTCTCTGCCTACTTGTGATCTCTCTCTCTGTCAAATAAATAAATAAAATCTTCAAAAAAAGAAATGCAGAATAGAAGATTTTCCCAGAAAAATAAATGCATTACCACTAGACCTGCCTTACAAGAAGCGTAAGGAAATGAAAGGATGCTAAGTAGTAATATGAAAACAAAGTAAAATTCACTGGTAAGTATATAGTGAAATTCAGAATATTTTAATGTAATAGTGGTGTGTAAATTGTTTAATATAAAAGTTAAAAGATGAGTATTTTTTTAAAACTGTAACTACAAAAATTAGTTAATGGATATAGAATATAAAAAGATGTAACATTAAAAACGTGTAGCAGGAATGAAGAAGAATTCATATGCTATCAAAATTGTTCTCAACTTAAAATAAACTGTTATAACAATATTTTATGTAAGTCTCATGATAACCACAAGGCAAAAACCTCTGATAGACAAACAAAGGATACCACCATGGAGAATCCTCAAATCACAAAGGAAGACAGCTAGAGAATAAGAAAGGAACAAAGAAGGTACAAAAAACCAGGAAGCAATTAACAAGATGGCATTAGTAAGTCTGCACTTACTAATTATTTGAAATGTAGATGAACTAAATTCTCCAATTAAAAAACAGACCAAGTGGATGGATTAAAAAAAAAAAAAAAAGACCCAAATGTATGCTACCTATAAGAGAAACACTCCAGCTTTAAAGACATCATAGGATCAGAGTGAAGGGGTAGAAAAAAATATTCCATGCAAATGGACACCCAAAGAGAACAGGATAACTGTACTGCTATCAGAATAGACTTCAAGTAAAAAACTTTAACAAGGGACAAAGAAGAATTTATGTAATGATAAAAGGGTCAGTTTATTAAGAAGATATAATAATTATGCACCCAACATCAGAGCACTAAATATATTGAAAAAATATAGATGTAAGGACAGAAACAGCAATGCAATGATAATAAAGAATTCAGTACCTCACTTTCACCAATGGATAGATCATCTAGACAGATCATCAATAAAAATAGTGAACTTGCACTACATTTCAAACTGATACAAGCACTGTCAGTTATGTACAGACCATTTCATCCAACAATAACAGAATATACATTCTACTCAAGCTTATATAGAGTACTCTCCAGCTTATATAGAGTACTCTCCAGGGTAGGTAGCATGTAAGACCAGAAAACAAGCCCTAACAAATTGAAGATTAAAATCATAATCATAGGTCTTTTTGACAACAGTAGTGTGTCAATGATAGGACAAAAGCTGGAAGATGTACAGATCTGTGAAAATTGTTTAATTTTGAACAGCCAATGGGTTCAAGAAGAAATCAAAAGGGAAATGAAAAAAGTCTTGAAATTAACAAAAAAAGGGGCACCTGGGTGGCTCAGTTGGTTAAATGTCCAACTCTTGGGGTGCCTAGGTGGCTCAGTTGGTTAAGCGACTGCCTTCGGCTCAGGTCATGATCCCGGAGATCCGGGATCGAGCCCTGCATCAGGCTCCCTGATGGGCAGGAACCCTGCTTCTCCCTCTCTCACTCCCCTCTCTTGCTTGTGTTCCCTTTCTTGCTGTGTTTCTGTCTGTCAAATAAATAAATAAATAAAAATCTTTAAATGTCTGACTCTTGATTTTGGCTCATGTCATGATCTCAGGGTCGTGAGATCAAGTCCTGCACTCAGCTCAGAGCCTGCTTAAGATTCTCTCTCTCTGCTGCCCTCTTTCTTTTTTCCCTCTCTAAAAATAAATTAAGAAAAATGGAAGTACATCATACCAATACCATACACCATACTGCTTTTGCTGTATGCCATACTTAGGGACATTTATAATGATAAATGTGTTCATTAAGAAAAGTGAAAGATCTTGGATAAAAAACCTAATTTATACCTTAAGGAACTAGAAAAAGAGCAAACTAAGCTCAAAATTAGCAGAAGGAAGGAAATAAACGTCGGAGCATAAATAAAGACTAGAAAAGCAATAGAAAATATCAGCTCTTAGCTGATATTTTAAAAGATTGGATTGACCTTTAGCTAGTCAAAGATAAAAGGATTCATAAATGAAAGCATAAACATTACACCTGATACTGCAAAATACAAATTATCATGAGAGACTACTATTAGCAATTATAGGCCAACAGATTGGACAACCTAGAAGAAATGGAGCAGTCCTAGAAACACAAGACTGAATCATGAAGAAGTAGAATACCTGAACTGACCTGTAAGGAGATTGAATCATTAATCAAACTTCCCAGTAAAGAAAATCCCAGAATGAGATGTCTTCACTGGTCTACCAAAGATTTAAAGGAAAATTAGTACTGATCCTTTTCAGATTCTTCTCCCAAATTGAGGAGGATGGAACACTTCCAAATTTTTGTGAAACTTCACTTTCTGAAGTCAGCATTACCTTGATACCAAAGCTACACAGCGAGACTACCAGAAAAGAAAATCACAGGCTATTATTCCTCATGAATATAACATGCAAAAATCCTCAACAAAATGCTAGGAAACTGAATTGAAGACATTAAAAGGATCAAACACCATGATCAAGTGGGATTTATCTCTGGGATGAAGGATGGTTTCCATATATGCAAATCGATCAGCATGATATATACCACATTAGCAGAATGAAAGATTAAGATCACATGATTATCCTATATAAATAAAACGATAAATATAAAAAGCACTTGACAAAATTCAACATTTTTTCATGATAAAAACTCAACAAATTAGGTATAGAAGAAATATACCTCAACATAATAAAGGCCATATACAACACGCCCACAGCTAACGTGAGACCCATTGATGAAAATCTGAAAGCTTTTCTTCTGACATGATTAGGAAGACAAGGATGCCCGCTGTAAGCACTTTGAATTGAACATAGTACTGGAAGTCCTAGCTAGAGCAGTTAGGTAAGTAAAATAAATAAAATGCACCCAAAGCAGAAAGGAAGAAGAAAAATTATCTGGGTACAGATGACATGATTAGCAAAATACTGTTGGAACTAATAATAATTGTAAAGTTATAGGATACAAAATCAACAAACAAAAACCATTTTATTTCTATGTATTAACACCAATGAATTATTTGAAAGAGGAATTAAGAAAACAATTCCATTTACAATAGATCAAAAACATTAAAATACTTAGTAAAATACTTAATACACTCAACCAAGGAGGTGAAAGATCTGAAAATCTTAATCATTGTTAAAAGTAATTGAAGAAGACACGAATAAATGAAAAAGTACTGCATGTCTTGGATTAGAAGAATTAGTATTGTTTAATTGTCCATACTGCTCAAAGCAATCTACACATTCAGTGCAATCCCTATCAAAATTCCAGTGGCAGTTTTTAGTGAAATAGAATAAATAATCCAGAATTCATATGGAAGCACAAAACACCCAAGTAGCTGAAGCAATTTGAAGCAAGAAGGACAAAGCTGGAGGTCTCACATTTCCTGATTTAAAATTATATTACAAAGCTATAGTAATCAAAACAGTATGGGAGAGGCATAAAACGTTCACTTAGACCAAAGGAATAGAATGTAGACATAAATCCACACATACACATTTAACTAATCTTTGACAAGGCATCAAGAACATACAGGGAAAAGATAGTTTTCTCAATAAAGGTGCTGGGAAAACTGGTTATATGCAGAAAAATAAAACTGGATCCCTATCTTATACCACTCAACAGAAACTAACTGAAAATGCCAAAAGATTTAAATATACCACCTGAAACCCTAAGCCACACAGAGAAAGTATTGCATGGTATCACTAATCTGTAGAATCTTAAAAAAAATGTTGAGCTCATAGAAATAGTGATTAGAATGGTGATTACGAGAGTCTAGGGAATGGAGGAGATGTTGATGTAGGGTATAAGCTTTAAGTTATAAATAGATGAGTAAGTTCTGAGCATTGAATACATAGATTGTTACAGTTATTTGTATTGTGTACTTGAAATTTGCTTCAAGAATAGATCTTAACCATTCTCACCACAAAAGAAAAAAGTGATAAGTGCATTAATTAACTTGATTGTAGTAATCCTTTTATAGTATATACATATTATCAAATCACACTGTATACTTTGCATATATATCTGTGTGTATACACATACATGTATATGTATGTATATGTATATGTATATGTGTATGTATATGTATAGCCTTCTCAGTGAAGCTTGGGGGAAAAGCCAAATATGTCACCAGTGCCACAGGCTTAATTATTCTAACATTAAAGTAAGTCTTGATATCTGGTCAAGAAAGCCATCCCATCCATAATTCTTTTTTTTTCTTCCTTTCACCAAAATGGCTTGCTTTTTTCAAGAATGTGTTAAAAAAACAAAACAAAACAAAAAAACCCAAAACTAGGGACTTTGATTGGAGTTTTCATTAAATCTGTAGATGTACTGATGGGAGAATTGACATCTGTATCATTTTTATTAACTCATTAATGCTTTTTCATACAGCTTTATATTTTCCACAGTGCCTTTGCACATCTTAGTAGTAGTTTAATGTCTGGATAATTTACTCCTTTTGTTAGATTAAATGGCTTCCATTTTTATGTTAACTACTTTTAATATTTGTCACTGGTATATAAAAAATGCAGTTGATTGTTAAATATTGATCTTATATTTAGAGACTTGCTACATTTTGTTATTCTGTAGTTTACAAGTTCTTTTGGGTTTTCTCAGTAATCAGTTGCATGTTAAGATTTTTCTTCTTCCTTTCTATTCCTGTACCTCCCTACATAGTAGGCCATCCTCCTTTAGCGTTCTGCAATGGCTAGGATGCTCTGTACATTGTTAACAGAGGTCACAATGGAGGACATCTTACTGTGTGTCATTCCTGCAGTCCTTCACCATCCAGTTTCAATGATTGTCAAACCTCATCTCCATCCAGTTCTTCTTGGCCTACTCTACTCTAGCCAAACTTTTTTTTTTTCTTTTTTTAAGATTTTAATTTTTTACTTGAGAGAGCACAATCAAGGAGAAAGGCAGAGGGAAAAGCAGACTCCCTGCTGAGCAGGGAGCCTGATCCCAGGACTTAGAAATCATGACCTGAGCTGAAGACAGGTACTTAACTATCTGAGCTACCCAGGTGCCCCTGCCCTAGCCATACTTTCCTCCTTGCTTGCTCTGAGTATACCAGGCACACTCCCATCTTAGGGCCTTTGCATTTTTACTCCATAGGCTAAAAGGTACTTCCTTTAGATGCCTGCTAGGCTCACTTCTTTAAATTAACATTCTAATACCACCTTTTCCTTAGCTACCCTATCTTTGAAAACAAATGGCAACTTTATTGCAGTATATTTTGCATATCACATAATTTGCCCATGGCAGATGTCCATTTTAGTAGTTTTTCAATTTGCTCAGGTATACAACCTTTGTCATACCTGTAGCCATTTACTGCTGATTTCCACTCTTACCCCAGGTAACCAGTGATCTACTGACTCCATAGATTTGCCTGTTACAGACATTTCACATAAATGGAATCATCTAGTATGTTATCTCTTGTTTCTTGTCTATTTCACTTAGCATAATGTTTTGTGGGTTCCTCAGCCCTATAGTATGAATAGTACTTAATTTCTTTTTTGGATGAATAACATTTCATTGTAGGGATGTACCATGTTTGTCTATCCATTCATCAGTTGATGGACATTAGATAGTTTCTAATTTTTGCCTAGTAAATATGAATAATCCAGGCACCTTATTTAAAGAATAACCCTTCTACTGTCCTTCAACATAGTTCTTACCTGCTATATTTTATGTCTCCTCGTTGTCACTACTCAACATATCACATTTTACTTATGTATCTTGTTTATTGTTTATCTCCTCTAGAATTTCTACTAAGCTACACAAGAGCAGAGATTTTTGTCTCAATTTGATCACTATTCTGCATGAGGCCCTGGAACTGGCATATAGGCAATCAGTAGGCAATCAGTAAACATTTGCAGAATCAATAAAGAAATAAGTGAATGGATGGATTGGGTGCTTACTGTACATTGTGTTAAAAGTACTTTTTGATTTAAGTGGCTTGATGTTTCTGGAATATTACTGTTTTTGTCCTTTTGGATTACCCAGCTCAGCTTTGTTTACATTTTATAATATACTAGCTTATGATCTATTATTTCCACGTTTATTTTTCTATTGATCAAAGATATATTTTAGATGATTACTTTTCTAGGACATTGTGTCTCTTAGCATTCTCTGTTTTAAGGCATATTTCTTTTAAGGCCATTATCACTTTTATCCTCCTCTTATAGTTGATTGTGTTTACTTCAGTGTTCCATAATATTGTCAGTCCATTTTCACACTTTAGATCTACTTTTTTTTTTATAAATATCATTAAGCTTTACATAGTTTGTTTCTTAAATTCTCTACATTTCTCTATATTTGGATTCTTTTAGGCAACAAACAGCTTAAATATTAGATTGGAAAGTACTTGAAGGCAAGATGTTGCTAGAATTTCTGTAATGTGTTTCCATTTTACAGTGAAATGCTTCAAAATAAAAATAGTGATTTACCTACTTTTCAGTTTGTGTGATTTGGTCTGAAATGTTTTTCTCTTTTGTATTTTCTCAGGTGTTTTTTTGTGTTTTTTTTGTTTTTTTTTTTCTAAATTTTTAACTGTCCTTTGTTTTTTGGTGCAGATAAATACTGAGGAACATGTGGATGCAGCTGATCAGGAGGTTATCTTATGGGATCGTAAGATTCCTGAGGACATCCTAAAGGAAATAGCCACCCCTAAAGAGGTACCAGCAGAGAGTGTTACTGTCTGGATCGATCCACTTGATGCTACACAGGAATATACAGGTGACTCTACAATAAAATTGATCTCAAACTTTAGATTGCCATTATATATTGGAGAACGAGAACAAAGACAGGTAGTATATACTTGGTAGTAAATACTTTACCGATCTTAACACAACTTTTCCAATTAGATTTGAAGACAGACGACTGGATTAATGCAGTGCTGTATGAAACTTTTGGACTGGATGCTTATTCTCAACCTTTTCCCCTTGATCCCAAAACCAGTATATTGTGGCATACTCCCGTTGGTGATAGTAATTCACTATATTCACTGATCCTTCAGTGAAGGGACATTTTTAACTGTCATAACAAAAAAATGGTTCCCTTCTATTGGACACCTATTTATTGAAGTGTTTATTGAGTTATATTGAGGTGTGAGTTCAGGTATTTATTTATATAGCCAGAATACAATATTTACTTTTGATTTGGGAAATTTAGGTTTTATCGCATATACATCTATCTTTGGAATTCAGAATAGTAAATCCTAGGCACCCAGGGGTAATTAAGTAGCAAAACAGAGAATTACTCCCCTCATTTCCATTTTCTTTTGTTTTTTTAATCTAATTCTAGCTTAGATTTCATTTCTGTAGCTCCTGTCTCATGCCTTGTTTCTTACCTAGAGATATCCAATTCCTGCTTTTTCTCTGTTCTGTTGGTATATATGGTAAAGTTAATTGCTTATCTATGTGCCCTCCTTCTAGATGGTAAGTTCTCTGAGTGTGGGGACTTCTGTTTTTCATCTTTGTATTCTAGTCCTTAAGCACTGAACTTGACCGTAATAGATACTCAGTAGGTAGCTGTTTGGAGAACAGGAGGAAGATACAAGGTGTCTAATAGTAACTGAAATTGGAAAATATTTTGTAGGAGTAGGTAATAGAAATGGGGAACATTGAGGGATTTTAAATAAAATTTTTTTCCTAAACCAAAATTGGCCTGATCATATAATAGTGATAATATTTATTGAGTGTGTTCCTTGTGCAGAGACTAATCTAAGTATATGAGTTGATTTTCAAAATTAAAACTAAAATATTAAATCATTTTAATAATTTTTGTTATCTTTTTTTGGTTCTTTTTCTTCACAGAGGATCTTCGAAAGTATGTCACTACTATGGTATGTGTGGCTGTGAATGGTAAACCTGTGCTAGGGGTGATACATAAGCCATTTTCTGAATATACAGGTAAGAAATGCACTAGAGCTTTCAAGAGTTAATGTTATTAAATCATTTGTCTGTAATACTTAACCACCCTGTCAGAATCTCAGCTGTAGCTCAGTAATTATTAAAAAGTCAGTCGCTTACCATACCTCACCCTTTCATTTGATACAGTGAGGATTTTGTCATCCATAATGATAAAATATGGTGAAGCAGAGCTTTCTAAACGTTCTTTAGAGAACAGAAACTGACTGGCAATGAGAGATACTTAGTGTTGAGGAATTTAGTTGGGTACAGACTTCCCAGCAGCTGAGTTCTCTCTGTTTCTCTTATGCTGTTGCAGGGGATAAGGTCCAGGGCTCTTAAACACATTGGATTCCATGTGGGTTCTGAGATCTACTGTCAGGGGCCTTAGCCAGATCTATGCTGTCACATTAGGAAAAGAGCTTGATGTTGTGCTGGTTAAAGGCAATGGCAACTTGGCAGCCTCAGCATGAAAATTAGATGATGTTAACAGTGAAAGTCATACTAATCAGGCTAATGTATAGCCCTGGACACTTCAGAGTTCCATTTGACCCTTTCCTATCCCACCTTCTTGATGTAGTCCTGTTTGAGAGTTTTGTGCAGATGGCAGGTCAGATCTTTGATCATCATGCTGAGAGTTGGGAGTGTGGAAGTCATGTCAAAGAGCTTCCCTTGCAGCCCAGGATGACCTCGCCCAAAGCCTTTCCAGTGCTAGTGAATACTGGCATGACATCTTGGTATTGCCACATCCGTAATGCTATAGTTTGCCAGAGAGGCTAGCCATGGTCCTCTGAATAGCAGTGATACTGTGGCATGTGCTTACAAGTCCAGAATGATGCCATAAGTTGTCCAGGTGGGCACATTTCGGGAAAGAGTTAGTGGTATAAGCAGTATCACTAACAGCCTGAAGGGATTCATCATACTTTTAATTAGTCATTCCCATCAAGAACATGGGCAAGGATTATTACCTCTTGGCTCCACTGTTCTGTAAGATGATGAGGTTCTTGATGGTGACAGTATCCATTTCACCAGTGCCAGCATTGAGAAAGGCCCTAATGACAAGGTGCTGTGGGGTTGAATAATTCCTTCCGCAAATTCATGTTCTCCCCTGTATTAGTTTCCTAGGGTTGCCTTAAAAACAAAAAGAAAAAACCCTACAAATAGTATGTCTTTAAATAACAGATATGCAGTCTAACACAATTTTGGAGGCTAGAAGTCCAAAATCAAGGTTTTGGCAGAGACATGCTCTCTCTGAAACCTGTAAGGGAGAATTCTTCCATATTTTTCTCTTAGTTTCTAATAGCTTGACAGCAGTCTGTTGTGTTCCTTGGTTTGTGAACATATCACTCTGGTCTCTGCCTTCAGCACTTCATGGCATTCTGCCTATGTATCCGTGTCTCTGTGTCACTTCTTATGAAGACGCCAGTCATACTGGATTAAGAGCCCCTTACTCCACCGTGGCCTTATTTAGCTAATTACATCTGTGATAACCCTATTTTCAAATAAGGTCAGATTCTGCTATGCTGGGGATTAGAACTTCAACATATCTTTTGGGGGGACTATAAACCCATAATAATCAGAACTTAAGAATGTGACCTTATTTGAAAGTCAAGTCTTTACAAATGTAAGTCAGGTAAGTGTATCAGGGTGAGATCATCCTGAATTAGGGTAGGTCCTTAAATCAATGAGAGTGTTCTTATAAGAAACCAGGATTACTGAGACACAAGGGATAAGAGGATAGGATGTTAAGCACCTAACTCCTCTTTTTGCTTTTTCTCTTAGAAGGTAGCTTTTTGTTTGCATGTTTACAAAGATGGGTGCTACCAGTTTCCATGGCTCTCTTTTAGACTGGAAGAAAGGGGAAAGAAGAGGGGCAAAATATCTATCCCAGATAGTCTTTGTATTAGGAAAGAGTAACTTTAAGCCCTCATTAGCCGGATGTCACATGGCCTCCTCAGCTGCAGACAGCCTGCTACTCCAGAGAGAATTAGAATTGTAGTAAAGGAAATGAAGGGGAAGTTGATGCTGGATAGGCAAAGAAATTCACATTCTTTGGGCCCTAATTTCCACATCTGTTCATTTTAGGGGTGGGGAGAATAAGGATCATAAAATGCCCATTAAAAAAAAAACAAACCTTTATTCCATAAGACTCTGTATCCTCTCCCCCTAGAGTCTTACCTCCTCTAAAAAAGCCAGAAGTTTCTAACTTAGAAATAGCTAGTATTTCAAAATAGTTTCTGTAAATTGTGCCCCGTTCTGTGATGCCGGCTGAGTTGCCTAGTATGCCGGAACAAAGCGCCTGCTAGTCAGCAAACATTCCAAAAGAATCAGTAAAGTCCTTAGTTAGATGTGGGTTGACCTTCTGTTCCTGGATTGAAGGTGTGTTTGGCTTGTGTCCTCTTTTTGAACTGTTATTTTCAGATTGAGACTGTATATTGATGTTGGCAGAATACCAACTATGAAGTATTACATGCTTACCAGAATTTAGCTACACTTGACTATTATGGGAGCTAGATAGTATTGTTGGCAGCAGGCAGAGCAAAACTGATCAAAATCCTTACCAGACTTAACTAGAAGTAATTCACTGTGTTTCAAATCCTAAGAAGCAACAGGTACTTAAATAGTATTTTAACAAAGTAATATATAAATGTGTGAGTGTAATATATTGATGCAGTGGGAATTTGTAGCTAAGTTGTAGTGTCTGAAGTGTGTAACAAAGTACCAATCACTTTTTATTTCCCACTGAACTTTTTTTAGCACATCCTCAGAATAAACACATTCTGTTAGCTATTTTATCTTTTCATGATTACCTCATTATCATCAATCATTTATTTAAGCACCTACTGAATTTTTTTTAAGTGCTTGGAATAATTTGTCCATGTATGTGTTAGGACAATTTATTGAAATTCTATAACATGAAATATATTTTTAAAATATTAAATTACTAATTCTTACCTAAAATTATTCTGGTATTATCTGAGATAGGCTGTCTTTATTCTCTTACACAATACTGACCTCTAGAGATGCAGCACTGTAAATTCACTTCTTAATAAAACTATGTTTTTTTCTGATCATTTCTAAAAGAATTGAAGGTTTTTTGTTTTTTTCTCCTCTTTCTCATTTTTTAACTTTTGTGGATAATTTCAAACAAACATAAAATTGTACAGAATTTTCATGTGCTTTTTCGTAAAGATTTAACAGTTGAATATTTCTGTATATTTACTTTTTTTTCATGTTCTTTAAAACAAATTACAAGGATTATGGCATTTTACCCCTATATACTTCAGTATGCACCTCTTAATGTATGATTAATGTAATACTATTATTTTGTACTATTATTATGAATATAATAGTAAAATTAACATTTATTCTCTAGTTGATCCCATATTTACATTTCCCCTAGTTGTTTCTAAAGTGGATTTACAACTGGTTACTTCCAACCAAGATCTAGTCAAGTAACGTGCATTTTTTTGGTTGTTTTGTTAAATTCTCTTAATCTAGAACAGCCTCCCGTCCTGTTCTTCCCCATGACATTGACTTGCTGAGCTCAAGTTAGTTGTTACATAATGTCCTGCTTTTTGAACTCTTCTGATTACTTAGAGTGTCACTTACTTTTCATTTTTTTTTTCTTATAAAATGCAAATTAGGTCTGAAACCTTGCTTGGATTAAGGATAAGGATTTTTGTCAAGAGTATGCTGTAGATATTCTTCATGTACTTCCTGCTGCATCATTTTATATGACATATAAATATCTAGTCTCCTTATTAGTGATGCTGTAAGATGGTTAAAGAGATCATGATCAGATCTCTGTTATGATCAGATCTCTGTTATAAATTATTTTGATTCTCTTGCTACCAGCAAGTAGTCTGGAGAAATATTTTGGCACCACTCGAGATCAGGATTCTATTCAGCATTTCACAGAATAATGTTAAGATCTATTAAAGATGTGAAATGGGATTTTCTAATTCTGTTGTATTTTCTACATGTATTAGCTAGACTTCTTCTACTGAGAAATTTCTTTGTCAACTGGAGTTACTTGTTTATCATGAAAGGTAGTTCCTGTTAGAAAGACAAAATATGTGTTTAACTTCTTTTCTTCACCAATTTCTAAGTAAGGACTTTGGGTAAAAACTACCTCCAGGGGGAACAAATGTATTTTTTTAATGAAGAGCAGGTTTTGCCTTTATTTTTTTGATATCCTTAAGGTCTCATGGATTTTTGTATATTCCTGCTATTTGAACTACAGATATTATTTTTTAAGTTAAATCTGTTCTTTTCCTTGCCCACTTTTACTAACTCCTTTTTATTTGCCTTTTTGTTTAAATGCCATTATATGATCCTTTGCCTTAGGTGTCTGGTCTGTTGGTTCTCCCCTGTGAGCAACAATTAAATCAGCTTATTTTAGCCCCCTTGACTACCATCCCATTTTAATCAATCATACCTTTCTTGATATATCTTTCTACTCTTCAGCTCTTCTAGATTAAATGGTATCCTTTGACACTCACCTGTCAACTGTGAGATAACATTGACACATTTTTATTTTTCCACCTGTATTCCTATCTTTGGTTTCCTCTTAAATACTCAGTTAAATTTATTCAGTGTTAACCAACAATGGTTTTGCTAAGAGATCTTCAGTCATCTTTTGGTTGGTTAAAGCTTGTCCTCTAGTAGATTGCTTCAGGAAAGCTAGTTCATCTAGGACATATTACCTGAGTTCTTACTTGTTAAAAGCTTTTTCTGTAGTCTTGATTCTTGAAAGACTCTCATCTACTTACAAACTCTTTTGTTTAGCCCCTCTGTCCTTGGGCTGCTCTAATAAACTACCATAAACTAGAGGGCTTAAAACAACAGAAATTTATGTTCTGGCAGTTCTGAGGGCCAGAAGTTTGATAGTATGTTGTTGGCCCTGTCATACTCCCTCTGAAAGCTCAAGGAAAGAATCTTTCCTTGCCTCTTTCAGCTTCTGGTGGCTCCAGGTGTTCATTGGCATGCCTTGGTTTTATAGACATACCACTCCAGTTCGTACCTCCACTTCACAGTCTCTTGGTCTGTTTTCTCTATCTTGTTTTTCTCTGTCTCTGTTTTTGATAAGGACAGCAATCATTGAATTTAGGGCCTGCTGTAATCCAGTATGACCTCAACTTGAATTACATCTGCAAAGACCCTATATCCAAATGAGGTCATATTCTGAAGGTTTCCAGTAGACAGGAATTTTAGTTGGATGCTATTTCACTCGCTATATACCCTTTTTTCTTAGTTATCTGTTAGAAACTGTTGGACTGATACAATATATGTGTGGGTGCACATTGAATATTATTGGCAGAAAAGCTGATAATCCGATTTTCTTTGCTTGTAAGTAGCCTGGGTTTTTTTGCCTGGAACCCCAAAGAGCTTTATCTTGAATGTTTAATAATAGAACTATGATATATCTCAGATTCAGAGTTGGGATTCTGGGCACATATCTACATAGTATGTCTCTCAGTGTGGATATTTAAGTCCTTTTTTATTTTGAGAACATTTTTGGGAATCAGAGGTTTAAAGATTAGTTCTATTTCATTTTTTTTTTTCCTTTTTAGAGACTCCTAATATATGTATATTGACTCTTCTCTCACTGACTTCTGTATCTTTTATCTTCTCTCTGGTCCCCTTTATCTGTTTGCTTTTTTCACTTATTTTTTGCTTTTCTCATTGCTTGGTGTGCTTTTCAACCAATCTGTTGCCTTTCTATGTATCCTGTGATCTAGTGCTAAGTCTTAAGTGATTTTGTCTTTTTATTGTTTGCAGTTTCTTTCTGGTATTATGTGAGTTCCCATTTCATATATTTTATCTTTCCTGAGTTTTTGTTGTTGTTGTTGTTCCATAGTGATTTTGTTGTTGTTGCTTATTTATTTTTAATCATCTTCAATTGTTGTGTTAGTTTTACTCCACTTTAGAGAAATATTCAGATAGCCTGAAATGTTTTAACCTTCATTCATTGTGTTTTCTTCTTAGACTCCTCAGTGGACACTGCAGTTGTACATATTTCTTACTCAGATTTGGGCCAGCCACCGGCAGTTGATGGGAAAGTGGCAGAAAAGAAGTTTGGGTGGTTTTCAGTTCAGGAAATTTCTTTTCTGTCAAACATCTTTTTTTGTTTTCACTTTTCTTCTGTCTTTTTGGATCCTGTCCTGTTTTAGTAAGGTCCTTATCTTCAACCCCTTCTTTTTCTTCAGTTCTGTTTGCTGTCTTCTAATTGTTTCTCGTGCAGAGACTTTCTGAAAGATGTTGCAGGTCATCTGGTCTGTTATAACTTTACTTCAGCTCTGTGTATTCTCTAAGTCTCCTCTTGTCACTGCTGTGTTGCCACATCTCAGGCCTACTTTCAGTAGTTCTCATTTTAGATGGGACCCTTTCCTTCTGGGGAGAAATCCTGACTATTGTTCTCTGAGTCCTTCCACCACTGAAAGGCCTCTAGCCTCTTGGCGCTTCTGTGAAGCTCCTGCCGTATTCCCCACACTGGGGTCAGCTACGGCACCCATTCTACTGATCTTCAGTTTTTACTTCTCTCTTTCTCATAAATTTGTGTTCATGACCATTCTTCATCTCCTTCTTATTCTTAGCTGTTGATTAAGGGTGTTATTATTTGCTCTCCTTGTTGCAGTGTGTGGTTTTTAGAAAGAAGTGTGAGAGGAGTCCAAAGGACTGCCATCATCCTTGGGCAGCTCAGAAACCCAGACAGACACTGTTCATTTTTTTATTTTTTTATTTTTTCCTGCAGCCAAGAGTAAGTGGTAATGCAGCTGCTTTCGTTGCTAGCCCTGGTGGACTGTTTTACTCCATAGTGAGTGACTGCTAGAACAACAGTCTAATTGGGAGAATTCTGAGTAAGTTTATTTTCTTGTATAGATTGGTAGTCTGAAGAAAACTTCGAAGCCAAGAAAATATTTCAGGCCATTTCTAGGGTCTCCTCACCTTCTTAGAAATTTCTGTTCTGTTTTGAAATCTAGAGCATTTTCTTTTTATATTCTCATGATAAGCAGATGTATAAATCTAACTCACCTCTTTAACTGTCTTATGTTTATCATTAAAACCATGAATATGTCAGGAATAGATAGGAGGAGAAAATAGTAGGAGGAAAACCTATTTTAAATTTTGAATTATCCAGGGTAACTAGTGGTGTTTATGTCCTGGGTTGTCACAGGTTGAGTTCCCTAGGAACTGGACTTTAGAGATGGAGAGATTAGCATGCAGGATATTTAGGAAAGAGTATGCTTGGGATCAAAGTTGTGTAAAAGAGGGAAGGAAGCCAGATTAGGTACAGAGAGATACTTGAGTTGCAGTATAATCTCAGTGAGAATTTAGCACCTCATTGGGAGCTCTGGAGCCTGGGAGATCTTAAACCAAGGTTTTAGTAGTCATTATCTCTGATTGGGAAGGATTACATGGCCTCTTTTAGCTTTGTCTTAATATTTGCATATTTTAATGTAAAAAGTGTTAAATACTACTCTCCTCAGGAAAAAAAATAAGCATTTCTGTTTTGGGGAAAAACATACAAGTAATTCTGCAGAAAAGGATATTTTGTCAGTCAACTCTTGGTACTTTGAGTTCCTGTTTCAAAAAACTTCAGTGCTGTTAATGGATATCATATTTCCTTTTCAGCTTGGGCAATGGTAGATGGTGGGTCCAATGTGAAAGCCCGCACTTCCTACAATGAGAAGACCCCAAGGATCGTTGTGTCACGCTCACATTCAGGAATGGTCAAACAGGTTGCTCTTCAGACTTTTGGAAATCAGACTACAATTATCCCAGCTGGTGGTGCTGGTACGTTCTGACCTCCTTGTAGTGCCTGGGGACACTGTCCCAGCATAGTCAAGGCTTATGTCAGGAGAAATACTTGATTGCCCTGTGCTTGGGGAAAAAAGTGAGAATAGACAGTGTACTTTGCAGACAGGCATGGAATTCTAGTTGGTTATCTCTGGAGGGGGATTTCAGTCACACATACCTTCTTGTTAAAAAGGGCCTCACAGTTGCACCTGGGTGGCTCACTTGGGTGAGTGTCTTGCCTTCAGTTGGGGTTGTGATCGTGGGGTCCTGAGATTGAGCCCCATGTTGTTGTCCCTGCTCGGTGGGGGTCCTGCTGCTCTCTCTCCCTCTCCTTGCCATTCCCCTTGCTTGTGCTCTCTGTCAAATATATTAATAAAATCTTAAAAAAAAAAAAAAAAAAGGAAAGAAAGAAACTACCTCACAGTAGGGACAATATTCTCACAACAGTGACTAGCATCTTCATGTCAGTGATTTACCATCAGTAGTGGTTTTATGTATGATCTAATGTCAAAGGAACTGTGCTGTTAGCTTAACTCTAGGACTATCAGGGAGAAAAGGGAAGATCAAGCACAGTCTGATGCTGCCTGTGGCAGCAAGATGCCAAGAATCCTCATATGTGTTCCTGGGATGACTAATCCCTGGGCACTTCTAACACCTCTGAACTCTTCGTCTGGGATGAGCTGGAGTCTGGGAGCCACTCTGCTTACCGTATATTCTACTCTGTTTTATTACCTCTTGTTGATCAGGGGTTAGCTTACTTTTCTGAAAGGCCAGATAGTAAATATTTTATGCTTTATGAGCTACATGTAGACTCTTGCTTACTGTTCTTGGATTTGTTTTGTTACCACCTTTTAAAATAATGAAAACCATTCATAGCTTGAAGGTTGTACAGAAACAGTGCATGAGGCGCCTGGGTGGCTCAGTGGGTTAAAGCCTCTGCTTTTGGCAGCACAGGTCATGATCTCAGAGCCTTGGGATGGAGGCCCGCGTCCCGCTCTCTGATCGGCAGGGAGCCTGCTTTCTCCTCTCTCTCTGCCTGCCTCTCTGCCTACTTGTGATCTCCATCTCTCTGTGTCAAATAAATAAAATATTAAAAAAAAAAAAAAGAGAGAAAGAGAGAGAGAGAAAGAGAGAGAGAGAGAGAGAGAGGAAGAAACAAACAGTGCATGGCCTGGATTTGACTCACAGGCCATTTGCCTGCCTTTGTTTTGAGTGCTATTTAATATGACAGAAGTGTTTTAACTCAAATACATAACAAATTATGGTCAGAAATGTGTGTTTGAAAACCTTTTCACCACAGCAATAAAGGGAAAAGTAATGCTTACTAACTTTTTAAGTCTCGTAGTTTTAATTTAGTGATTACATATACATACCTTACTTAGTATGACTTTATTTTTCTATAAGCCCTCTGTTAATGTTGGTTGGGAAAGGTAATGTTCAGAATACCCAGTATGAATGGGATGAACCAGATTCTAGAACTGGTTTCTTCTGTTTGTTTTATTTTGTTATTTTTTAAAACTCTGCCTCATAAAAAAATTTTTTTAAAGAAATTCTGCTTCATTACAAAAAAGGCTTAAGATTGTGTTATTTTGTCTTCTTTCAAGTCCAGTGTTTCTAGAAATTCAGATGAAACCCACGAGTATTTTGCTTCAGTATAGTATTCCATAGGAAATGATACACAATGAATGAAAAAACAACCACAAAGTAGATTTAAATTTAAAGGGTTATAGAAGTATATTTGGTTATGCTTGAGAATAGCTTCATAAGTTCTTTTACAGTATATATTTTTTTGCTCATTTGGGTTTAATATCTGAACTGTTAACTTTCTTGAAGAAGAGGACAAAACTATTTTTAAATAATTTTAGATTTCACAGTTGCAAAGATAATATAGAAAGCTTCTGCCTGTCATATGCTGTTGTTTTTCACAATTACTCTTAAAAAAGTAAGCTACCTTTTTTAAATCTTTTGAATAGTAACCTAAATTCTTTGTTTGTCTTTTAGGCTATAAAGTTTTAGCACTCTTGGATGTGCCTGATAAGAGTCAAGAAAAAGCTGATCTATATATCCATGTGACATACATCAAAAAATGGGATATATGTGCTGGCAATGCCATCTTAAAAGCCCTTGGGGGGCATATGACTACCTTGAGTGGTGAAGAAATCAGTTACACTGGTTCCGACGGAATTGAAGGAGGGCTTCTTGCTAGCATCAGAATGAACCACCAAGCTCTGGTCAGAAAACTCCCAGATTTAGAGAAGACAGGACATAAATAAGCAAAGGCAATCACAGGTCACCACTCTTCCCGAGTTAAACAGTCAGCCTGAAATGCCTGGGGGCTTCAAAGCATCGGTGGAGACTCTGCATGGTTAATGCCATCTGAACTTTTTGAAGTATTTATGAAGCATCAGAGACTTCTTTTCCCTGTAATAGGATGCAAGATCAGGGAAAGTGGGTTGCTTCGTGTCTCAAGTATTGTCTTTATTTTTGAGACTATTTTCGTACGGTTGTCATACACAAAGCACATATATATATATATATACATGTATATATACATGTATATGTATATATACACATATATTTGTGAATTAAAATCTATAGCTGAGTCTACATTCTTATGAGTCACCATTTTCACACAACATCATGAATCTTCACTATTTGTTAGTACTTTCATACAGAATTGGGCTGAAGAAAGGATTGATTTTGTGTAGATTTAATACTACTTTACAATTGTATCTCATTGAAAATAAAGTAATTGGGGGGTTTTACCCCTAATTCAGATGGAAAGCACAAGAAGCCACACATTCATTAATATGCAACAAATGCTCTATTTATCTGTTGTTACTAAATATTTCTTAAGGATTAAAATAGGAAAAGCTTAAATTGTTTTTTTTCTTTGAAATTTTAATAACAGGTTCACCAGCTAATCAAGAAAATAGCTATATGATAATTGCATTGTAATTGTAGTTTTTGTGTGTGTGTTTTTGTTTGGGTACAGAAAAGTATATTTTTCGTGAGTTCAACATTTCTGCCATCTCACTGTTGATTTTTATTTGCTCTGTGGACATTGCATGGTCCCATCCTTTCCCTCCTAACCAACATTTAGTCTTTAACACGTAAGGTTTGGATTAAAGTTTCAGGGTTAGCACTAGGATTTTGGTACATTTTCTCCTTAGGGATAAATTATGCACCGTAAGAACATAAATTATTCTGTTGAGTGATTTGATATTACACAAATTGAGCTAGCTTTCATTATTTTCAAAAGTTTTGTTTTAGTACTTTTAAAAAATTTTGCCAGGTTTGTATGTAGAGATTCTGTCCTTATCAAGAATGATTATGGTTGCTTTCGCCATTAATAAATGGATCTGATCTAATCTCAAAGCAGTAATTTTTAAGATACTTTAGTTTCTGTTCAGATTAAAATAACAAAGATTAATGTTACTTTTTGATTAACTTTTGGTTTGATTCAGTAGACAGAATCTGACTGGAAGAAAGGTGGTAGCATATTCACTGGATCACTAATTAGAACCTTGCTTTGTGAACTTTCATCAGGATGTTGGATTTTTGTCAGTGTGTTATCTGGAAACTTCGTGTAAACAATACTGTTATTTCATGTGACTTTGATGTCCTTGTATTTTATAGCATACTGATTAGAGGGGGAGGTGATTATTTGTTTTCTTCTTTTTCTCCCCTTCAAACAACTTTCCATTTCTTTTCCTATCTTGGAGGTAAAATTGACTAAAGAGTGGACAGCTTTACCTGGTGGAATGTGGATACAACTTTAGGTCTCCATTTTACATGGTCTCCAGAGTCCTTTCATTCCTCCTCAGGGAACTGAATTTAGTACAAAACACATGTTTCCACCAAGTTTCCAGCAACTGGTCACAGACCTGATGTGTAGTGGGCGTCGATAGAAAGGATTTTGGTCAGTGAAAATTCATACAAAGTTTCAGAACAATATTGGAGACCTCATCTTTTTACTTTTCAATGAAACAAGAATATTTTTTTCCTCAGGAGAGATGGCAGAAGCATATACTCTTTCCAGAGTCCATGGTATGAGCATTTATTTTAATGGTAATGTATCAAACATGGGGCAAGAAGACTTGCATATTAAGAAATGGCATTTAATTGGAGTTTTTTTTTATCATATTACATGAAAAATTTATAATTTAATGGAAATGAAACTAGATCATATCAGCAATCATGATTGCTTTCGTTTTATTTTTAATTCCATTAATCTGCATGTAGATAATGACGTCGTGAAGGGCTTGTGTTGTGTACAAGAATTAAGATGCTGGCTGACAGATAAATGCATTATTTTTATAATTTGTTGGATATAGTCTAGTCACTAATGGTGTTTAAGTGCTTTTATAGAAAATTCATTTTTAGTTTTTTTTGTTTCTAAAAGACAATATACATTACAGAACTAATATAAGTACAAAGATCAGTATTTATATTTATTAATGTGAGATATTATTGTACCAGAACATACCAGTAAAACACCCTGAATAAGTGAGGCATGTACTGTCTCCCAGAATTACCTAAATACAATTACATCTAAAATGTAGCAAAATAATTGAAGTTGAACTTTTAGCAAGCCTCACCTCCCCAATTCCTGGTCTTTCTTTTCCTTTATCTTTACCCTCATTTAGAGCACAATCTCTCCTTAAACTTTTGAGTTTTACACATCACATTTAATAAAAGTAATGGCATCAATAACTTCAGTATTTATTAGCTGTCCCTTTGCTCTACCCTTCATCTCCACCTCATTCCCTGGCTCCCCAGCCTGTTGATGTTCTTCTGTATCTGCCCCTTTTTCTGGATCAGTACCGTCCCCCAAAACTTAACCCCTGAATTCTCTCCTAGACTTATTTCTCTCAAGATTGATATGGTAGAACTGAGTTCAGTTCCTGGTCAGGGATATGAAGCTGGGCAAGAGTTCTGGTTGACCAAGTCTCAAAGACTGTTCTCAAAAGGTAAAGGAAAATCACCTTCAAAACCATAAGGATTTACACAAAAATCAAGTCTAATCCAGTGCTTCTATCTTTACAAAGTATTTCTTCAGACCCTTTCTTCACAGAATGAAAATGCAGAAAATATAAGAATTAGGTATATAAGCCTGCTTAAGAAAACTTGCTTTTTCTGTTAGCTTTCATACTCATGTCCCTATTTCAGTTGAAATTACAAAAGGCCTACAAGATGGGTCGTATTTGGTATTCAGTTGTCTTCTTTCCTCTAATTGTAGTGTTTTTTTCTGGATCTTAAATCAGCATTCAGATAAATTGTTCATGGACGTGTGATGAAGCTAACCAGTGTTTTGGTTTGTGTGTTTTAAGTAACAGTTGTGAAAATTTTGTTTGCTGGGTGCTCTCCTTGAATATTGTGCAAATTAGGTTAGAGGAAGTAGAGGAGGGGCAGTGGCTAAGAAGAGGGTGGGAAGGAAGAAAGCTCCAGAGAGGGGTAGCAAAGGGAGGATGCAGAGCGAACATCTGCCTTGAGCCCTAGGATCAGGTACTCTGCCCTTGTTTCAGATGTTCAAAAATTGAATCTCTCTCAGGATTTGAAGGTGACAACTATCTCTGAAAGCGAAGCATAAGAAAGCTGGGGTGCCACCAACCCCTGTTCCTCAAAATATCCAGCTTGCCTCTCGATAACACCTTGAAAATGGCCTTATGGAGATAATCTTTGGCAGGTTTAAAAATAGAATCTACTTGGGTTATTCTAGCTGCAACTATTTATCTTGGCTATGTGTTGGCTGGTCCTGGGTAGAAACTGATTTTTCATTTTTGATCTTGGTTGAATTTGAGGTATATTATTTGCAGTATATGCCTACAAAAAGTCTGTCTTGTAACTTGTATAAAGTAAACCTAGTCTATGGTTTCATTTTTATCCTAAAAAAAGTTGTGCCTTAACAATAGGGCATTGTATGTTAATAAGGGAAAATAAAATCTTTTTTTAATAGATGGGGAAAATAGGAACTTTTTGCCATTAAAATTTGAGTTCTTTTAACATTTTTAATAATAGAGTTGGGGGAATTCATTAAAGTTAAATACAATTGATATAAACTTATTTTTGCATAACCTAGCATTTACAGTTAAAGTACATTTTTATAAGAACTGGCATCTTGATGTATATATAGGTCTGAATGATACTTCATCCTTTGGTTTTTAATTTGAATTAATACAAGACCAGGATAAGGTACATTTTTAAAAATGTTTCGTTTAAATCATTTTAGTGTGCTATTATATCTGTTCTAGTCCTCTTGAGTTACTTTGGTTTTTAAAAGTAGCTATTCATGATACCATATCAACAATTTATTAACACTAAAAATATACTGTGTGTTATGTGACTTAACAAACCAGAAGAGTTCCTGGATTGAAGAGTGGAGGGGGGATTGGGGGTTCTGATTAGCAGTTACTAAGAGGGCAAGAAGAATTGAACTTTGTATTTCGAAAGGTTTTGTTTTTATGAGGTGCTGTTTATGTAAGGTGTTTATTTTTGTTTTATCAAAGCCTGGCAGGTATTAGCATTCCAATTTACTATTGGTTTCTGTTTTTAAAAGTTATTTTAAAGTTGGATGGATTAATTCTGTGGGAAAACAAGATTTATAAGTGGTTTTTTTTTTTATATAAAAATAATATAAGCCAAACTTGTAGAAGTTAAGGCTGATGAATATTAAAGCAATGTTACATATTTGTTACATACTGTGTTTGTAAGTGTTCCCTAAAGTATTATAATTAAGGTAATTTGTGTAAATTACAAAAGCAGATACTGTGATGTTTGGTAGTATGTTCTGTTGAAATTCCTCTTGAGGTATGTTCTACACATAGTAAGTTATTATTCAGGAAAGACTTGCTCATCCTGTATTTTTTTAAATAGGAAATATAGCATGCCAAGTCATCATTAGATCAGTTAGCCTAGAAAGACTTAATTTCTCTCCCCAAATTATCTCTTCTAAGCTCTCTTCATTATTTTTGCTGAGTTGAGGAGGTAACATTTAAGGACTTGAATTCATGTTTAAAAATACGGACTTCTAATTTCCCTGTAGCATTACATCCTCCACTGGCAGGAGCCAAAGCTAGTCTTACAGACTAACAAGAGAGAGTGTGTTCTGCCATGATGAACTGTGGTGCTCTGGATCGATCCCCCCCCCCCCATTTAATGATGTTACTTAAGCTACTAGATGTATATGTATGCACAGGGTTGAGTTTATACGAAACTTTGAAATGGTGTTTCCTGCTCATAACCCTGCCTCTTCAGACTTTGTTTTTTCAGTAGACCTCACTTCCTGTCAATCTCTTTCTTGTAATGAGCTAACATTGAGAGGAATTAAAATAAAAATAAATACTTCTGAATGCTCCTGCCCTATTCACACATTTAAAGCTGTGGAGGAGCTAGTGCATTTCCTGGTGTCAAGCCATGCTTGGACACCAGACTTCTCTTGGAATGCTGTAGCCTGCCTCACCCACAGCACCAAATTAAGGGGTACAAACTTTAATCTCTACTGAGAAGTAAACTCTCCTCCATTTTTTTAGAGCAGTTATTTTGTACTTCACCTATAAGACTCATTTTTGTATGTGCGGTTGTAAATTTCTTAAGGACAGGGATTGTGTCTTGGTGATTTTTGTATTTCCACATCAACCTCAGCAGCTAGCCAGTATCTTGAGTAAATTAGGTGCTTACTGTGTATTGAACTAAATTAATAAAAGAGTACTAGTAGCATAAGCATTTTTCATGCCTTGGTTGGGTAAGCTGATTGCTTTGTTGACTCTGCCAATATTGATGATTATCACTCCATGCACAATAAATTATTTTTAAAATTTTTGCTTTCTTTAGATACTACCCCAGGGACAGTTAGCTCTAGAAAATGTGATTGCTTCCAGTGAAATGACTATCCCAAACTCTCCACTCCTGAATATACTTTGCCAAACTGAAATTTGAATTTTCTGAATAAATTGGTCATGTCTGAAAGAGGAGGTGTGCTGCATCTGCTTTCACCCCCCCTTTTTTTTTCAACTAAGGTAACATATACACACATATGTTTACCATTTTAACCATTTGTAAGTGCACAATTCAGTGGCATTAAATACATTAACAATGTTGGACAACCGTTACCACCATGCTTTTGAAGAACCTGTTCATCATCCCAAACACAAACTACCCACTGAGTCCCTCCACGTTTCTCCTTCACCTCAGCCCCTGGAACTACTCTTTCTATGAATGCACCTGCTTTTGAATCTTAATTTTCTGAAATTCTCTCACCATGTACAGAAAAGGCATCCGTTTGAGAAAGGGTGTACAAGGTAAACAGTGGCAGGAAAATTACATCTTTCATTCTTAGATCTGTTCAAGATAGAGGTTAGAAAAAGAGCAAAAGAAACAAAGATAAGGACAACTTTATGAAAGGTAGTAATAGAAACAGTATGATTAGAAAGATTTCCAGGGCACTTGCTTTCCTCAAGTCATAGATGATAAAAAAATGTCATCAGCCACATAGTATGAATTTGACTATTTCATATCTTTGACTTCTGCGTCAGCAGATGTATATTATTTGTTCATATAAATAAATAATAGAGAATTCTGTTCTACAGCCTAATAAAAAAGATATAGACCATTACTTTAAAAATTGTTTCTAAAATCTGGGTATTTTGAAAGCACAGAAACTAATTTCAAGTATAGTTGACCCAATATTATGTTAGTTTCGGGTGTACAACCCTGATTCTACAACCCTATACATTGTGTTATGCTCTCCACAAGGGTAGTTACCGTCTACTGTCTCTGTATGCTATTATCACACCAGTGACTACATTGTCTATGCTGTATCTTTTATCCTGGTGACTTATTCATCTCATAACTGGAAGCCTGTGCCTCCCACTCGTCTTCCCTATTTTGCTCATTCTCCCATGCCCTTCCCTATGGCAAGTACCAATTTATATTCTGTATTTATGGAATAGGTCTGTTTCTGCTTTGTTTTGTTTTTTTTTTTTAATTTGCTTTTTAGATTCCATATATAAGTCAGCAATTTGTCTTTTGCTGTCTGACATTTCAGTTAGCATAATACACTCCAGGTCCATTCATGCTGTCACAAATGGCAAGTTTTTTTAAGGCTGAGTAATCCATGGTATACATACCACATCTTCTTTATCCCTTCATCTATCAATGGATTCTTGATTTGCTTCCATATCTTGGCTATTATAAATAATAACACAATAAACAAAGGTCTTCATATATCTTTCTGATTGAGTTTGTCCTCTTTTTTTCCTTTCTTTTTTTTTTTTTTGTTCTTTTAAGATTTTATTTACTTATTTGACAGAGAGAAACACAGCTAGAGAGGGAACACAAGCAGGGGGAGTGAGAGAGGGAGAAGCAGGCCTCCTGCCAAGCAGGCAGCCCAATGTGGGGCTCGATCCCGGAACTCCGGGATCATGACCTGAGCCGAAGGCAGTAGCTTAACCAACTGAACCACCCATTTTCTTTCTTTTTTAAGAATGTATTTATTTATTTGACAGAGAGATAGACAGCATAAGTAGGCCGAGTGGCAGGCAAAGAGGGAGAAGCAGGCTTTCCATTGAGGAGGGCCCCCAATGTGGGGCTCGATCCCAGCACCCTGAGATCATGACCCAAGCCAAAGGCAGCTGCTTAATTGACTGAGTCACCCAGGCTCCCCAGTATGTTCTTTTTCTTTGGGTAAATACACAGTTGTAGAATTACTGGCTTATGTGTATTAATAATTAAAAAAACAAAGATTTTTGTTTATTAGCGTACGTGAGAGCACTGGAGTGTGAGAGGGAGGAGCAGACTCCCACTGAGCGGAGAGCCAGACACAGGACTCGATCCCCAAACCCTGAGATCATGACCTGAGCCAAAGGCAGACACAACCTATTGAGCCATCCAGCTACTCTTGTGGTATTTCAATTTTTAAATTTTTGAGGAATCTTCATACCTTTTCCCACAATTGTTGCACCAATGTACATTTTCACCAACAGTGCATGAGGGTTCCTTTTTCTCCATATTCTTACAGATGTTGTTTCTTATCCCTTTGATATTAGCCATTCTGACAGGTATAAAGTGATATCTCATTGTTTTGATTAACATTTCCTTGATCATTAGTGATGTTGAGCAGTTTTTCATGTGTCTGTTGGCCATCTGTATCTGTATGTCTTTGTAATTTTTTTTTCAGTTTCTCTGCCCATTTTTTTTTTTTAAGCAACACTGGAACATTAGAGCTGGAAGGATCCTTTTTTATTTTAAATTCTAGTATAGTTAGCATACAGTGTTAATATTAGTTTCAGGTGTACAATATAGTGAGTCAACACTTCCATACATCACCCAGTGATTATTATGTGTGCTCTCCTTAATAGCCACCACCTATTTCACCCATCCCCCACCCATCTCCACTCTGGTAACCATCTGTTTTCTATAGGTAAGTGTGTTTTTGGCTTGTGTCTTTTCTTTGTTCATTTGTCTTAATTCCATATACCACTGAAATTATATGGTATTTATCTTTCTCTGACTGACTTATTTCCCTTACCATTATACTCTCTAACTCCATCCATGTCTTTGCAAATGGCAAGATTTCATTCTTTTTTATGGCTGAATAATACTCCATTTTAAATATATACCACTTCTTTATTCATTCATCTATTGATGGACACTTGGGCTACTTCCATAATTTGGGTATTATAAATAATGCTGTTATAAACATAGGGGTGCATGCATCCCTTTGAATTAGTGTTTTTGTGTTTTGGGGGTAAACACCAAATAGTGCAATTATTGGATCTTAGGGTAGTTCTATTTTTAACTTTTGAGGAAGTTCCATACTGTTTTCCACAATGGCTAACCCAGTTTTCATTCCCACTAACAGTGCTAAATGGGTTCCTTTTTCTCCACATCCTGGCCAACACTTATTTCCTGGGTTTTTTATTTTTGCCATTCTGACACATATGAGGTAATATCTCGTTGTCATTTTGATTTGCATTTCCCTGATGAGAAGTGATGCTGAGCATCTTTTTATGTGTCTGTTGGCCAACTGAATGTCCTCTTTGAAGAAATGTCTGTTCATGTCTTCTGCCCATTTTTAATCAGATTATTTGTTTTTTGGCATTGAGTTGTATAATGTCTTTATATATTTTATGTATTAACCTCTTATTGGATGTGCCATTTATAAATATCTTATTCCATTCAGCAGGTTGCCTTTTGTTTTGTAGGTTTCTTTCTTTGTGCAAAACTTTTTAGTTTGATGTAGTCTGGATAATTTATTTTGCTTTTGTTTCCCTTGCCTGAGGAGATATATATAGAAAAATGATATTAAAGCCAATGTCTGAGAGATTACTGTCTATGTTTTCTTCTAGGAATTGTATGGTTTCAGGTCTCAGATTTAGGTCTTTTGTCCATTCTGAGTTTGTTTTTGTGTATGGTGTAAGAAATTTGCTCAATTTCATACACGTGACTGTCTAGTGTACCCAGCACCTTTTGTTGAAGAGACTGTTTTTTCCTGATTGTATGTATATTCTTGCCTCCTTTGTTGTAGATTAATTGACCATATAGTTTCTTTCTGGACTCTCTATTCTGTTCCATTGATCTATGGGTCTGTTTTTGTGACAGCATCATACTGTTTTGATTATTATGATTTATTATAAATGATAATAAATCACATAAAATGATTATTATAGATTTGCAGGATATCTTGAAATCTGAGATTAGCACAGAAACATTTTTAAATGTCTCAGCTCTTCAAGAATTTCAAGGATTATTTTCTTTCACCCTTTTAACTCTTTTGGGTGGCTCTTTTATTTTATTTATTTATTGAGAGAGAGAGAGCACACAAGCAGGGGAAGGGGTAGAGGGAAAGGGAGAAACAGACTCCCTGTTGAGCAGGGAGCACAAAGCAGGGTTCAATCCCAGGATCCTGAGATCATGACCTGAGTTGAAGGCAGGCACTTAATCAACCGAGCCACCAAGGTGCCCCTTTGGGAGGCTCTTAACAGGAATATGATTTTAGAGTTTCCAAAGTACTTCAATTGGATTCAAGTTTTCCCAGAAGAGGGACGGCCCTGTGAGTGCCAAGTACTACCTGATATTTCAGAGATTATATGATTTTTTAATTTTTTGCAGTTTCTGAGGATTGTAACTAATCTTGCTCAGTTTGGAACTCAGACCATGGAGGAAGGGGGGGAAAAAGGGAAAAAAACAAAACAAAACAAAACATGATTTATAGTGAATTCACTGATGGAGTCCAGCACCTCACATGGTCTCCATTTACTCTCTAGAACTTCTATCCCTTCCTCCCGGCCAGTGCTGTTTACCAGCCAATCGTGCTTTGGGGATTAACTTGAGAACATCAGGAAACGAAGGAGTCCATATAGCTGGACAGAGAGCAGAGTGGTTTCTTTCCCAAACAAGATTTCTGATCATGAAACAAGATTTCCACAGCTCTGGTGGGAGTTCTTCCCAGATAAGTACTGGGTCAGATCTTATTTCACAGTAAGAATGCAAACAGCACATTTGTGAAAGTTTTTCTTTCTGTTTCCAGTGAATTTAGTTCTCTAGCTGGATTAAGATCTTTGGTTACATCAAATCTCCAGTTGGCAGAAGACCAGACCTGATTTTTCAAAAAGAACATTGTTATGGAAAATATTTTTAAAAGTGGATGTAATTTTGCCTAAAGCAGCTGTTAATAGGTAAGCAGCAGAATGTCATGGGGCGGGAGGAAAACGATCTTTCTCAGATACACTTTTTATTCTCTGGAGAAGGGATAAAACATTGCTCAGTGTGTCAAATAGTTGTCTTGGCCTGTAAGCCAAAGGTCCTGGAAACTTTAGCGGATTAAATATCTCAACAAAAGGAAACATTTAAAATCGTAAAGTATGTCAGACAACAAAATGATACTGCACTAACAGTAAGAGCTGAATGTCCCATAGTGATAGGTTGCCTTCAGTCCTAGACCCCTGGAAAGCGACTGCAAAACTTGTGGCCCATGGTTCATAAAACTGTTGGGTTATCAAGCAGTGTGAGAGTCAGGTGTTGGGAACCTCCAGCGACCAGAGCATTGAGCAGGGAAGGTCACTGCAGGGACTCTGGTACAACAGCACTTGCCTTTGAACACCCTTCCATCGCTCATTAGCCGTAATGGTCCTGAGCAAGGCACTCAGATATGAAGGGGCATAACAGCAGTACCACCCATAGGGGTGCTGTGAGTTGAAATGAGGTAAAATATGGAACAATCGGAGAACAGTTGTGCAAGCCCTGAAGGATGACCACCCCCCCCCTGCCCCAGGCCTTTTGGATCATCTAATCTGAAGCCTTCTGCTCCAGGCTGTATTCATTTGGCAGGACTCTCTTGCTCCCTAGAAACAAAAATTAACTCAAATTAACCCATGCAGAAAATGATTTATTGGCTCAAGTGTCCGAGAAAAAAAACAAAGTCAGAGATGAGAAGATGGACTGTTTAGTTAATGTGGTGATTCCTCTCCCTTGGCTCTATCAGCTAGGGTGCTATGCCCATCCGTCCTATAGACTGTCTTGGTCCACAAAATGGGGAACATGGCTCTCATTTGGCCCAGATCCACATTATTCCAGCAGTCCCCACATGCACACGACAGTCTTCTGACTTCACAGGAAAGTCTTGGAAAGAACAGTGGTGGGTTTGGTTGGGACACATTCCCTCACCTGTCCTAAACTCTCTGTCCAAAGGACAAACCAGGGTCTGTTAAGAAAAGGAAGAGAATGTGACAGAGGAAATGGTAGTGACCAAAATCTAATCAAGGATTTATCTGTGAGGATGAGGTGCAGGAACTTCACTCGTCTTCAGCCAGGGCCCATCTGTGAAGAACAGCTGACAATTCAGATTTCTCACTTGTTCCTTCCTGATTGGAGGCCCAGTTCTCAAAAACATCCCAGCTCTGCAGCAGCAGGCTGTGTCCTCCAGTGCCAATTTCTTGGTACCTTGCTCTTCTGTGTGAGGTATTGGGCCAGGGAGAGGCAGAAGCTGCACAGATTAGCCTGCAATCCTGTGTTTATGGTCAGAATTTATTTTTCTCTCAACAGCTCTGATTCTTCTTCTGTAGATTTCCAGGAGTTGAGGCAAAAAGTCATTACTACTATGTTGGTCTGAGTGACTGTACCCTTGCTGGCTTGTAGAAATCCATGTGGAGGTCAATGGACAAGGCGGAAGGCAAATGGAAAACAGTGAACACTGCAGGTTCGAGTGTGCTGAGTACTGGGTGCCTGGAGGCCAGAGACCCCACCCTTCTTGCTTATCCCTAATGTTGGCATGAAGGGTTGGCCTCATTCTGGCAAAAGGAGAATGTGAGGTCCTAAGTCCTTTGTGAGTTTTCAATATGGTGGATGAACTCAGATGAAGTATTGAGAAAGACTGAGGTTGTGAAAAAATGAAATACTCCAGATTTGTCAGATCGAGTAATTCTTAATCTAATAGACAAAGAGTAAGCATGAAAGAGCCCTGTGAAATGGGTAACAGATGAGGACAGGAATGCCCTAGAGTCAACATCAGCCATCTTTGGGAGGACTTGAGTCCATGGTAAAGCACTGTGGAAACTGAGATGATATTTCTGATATGACCCAACTATAGGAGTTAAGAGGGAACCAGAAAACAGTCCTTTATGGGTTAGTGTTTTCAAAGCACTAGCATTTAGAAGTGATTTTTTTAAAAATGGCCTACATCCTAAGAATTCTTTATTATAATGGGCAAGTAAAAAAGGCGTTTTTAAAAACTTGGTTATAAATTTGTTTATTTAATATTCTTGACTTCTGTGTTAGCAATTGCTAAGATTGTAAAAATTCCAGGGAGGTACTCCTTATCCTCAGAAATAAATATTTTGTTCAGTTCCATGAACTCAGTTGTTTTATGCCAACCTGAACCCATAGCCCTGATTAGTTGGAGTCTTTGCCCTGACTCTTCTGGTTACGGGGAATGAAATTATACTTGCCTTAGTTTGCTTTGGGTTGCCATGTCAAAGTTCCACTGACTGGGTGTCTTTAACAACAGAAATGTATTGTCTCATGGTTCTAGAGGCTCTCCCCTGGTGGCTGGTGTTTGCTGGCAATCTTTGGTGTTCCTTGGCTTATAGAACATCACTCTACACCTTCATCTTCACATGGCATTCTCCTTGTGTATGCCTGAATTTCTCCCTTTTATAAGGACACCAGCTATATTGGATTAGGGGCCCACCCTGCTCTAGTATCACCTCACCATAACTAATTACATCTGCAAAGACCTTATTTCCAAATAAGGTCAACATTATGAGATATTAGGAATTTTGGTGGGGAGACAATGCACCCCATAATAATATACCTAGGAAGAACTAAGATAAGGGTAAAAATGAGATAGGGATTATAGAGAAGAACTCTAAAGCCGTGGTAGTAACATTTCTAGTGCCAGAAAGAGTTTTCCATGAGTTTTTTGTTTGCTTTTTAAGGAACTGAAAGTATTTTAAAGCATCTGACATATTGGACTTTTGAAAAGTTTAAACTGCAGTTAGCTTTTAAATGCTTTCGTGTATTTTTTTATGTAAGTAGTATGAGAATATTTAGGTGAATATTTAACTTAAAATGAGAAATTGAGTATTAGAAAAATAGTAGTGAGCATCCCTCTTTAGAAAAGAGAGTCCAGTAGATACTCACAGTAGAAGCAAAGAATCTGATATGGAGTATCCTGAAACTCACAGATGTCTCTGCCCATTTCCCACCTCTCAGTAAGACAAGAGCCACGCTGCAGAATGACATGTCCCAGGTTGAACATGGCAGGAGCTGGGTTTGGGAGGTGGGTTGTGTGAAGGACTTCGAATGCTTAGCTAAGACCAACTTTCAAATATCTTTTAACTGCAGAATCTTTGTGTGAAAATAATATCTGGCATGGAAAGTGAGTCTATAAAAGGAATTGCAGCCAATATTCTCCATTTTCATTGAGTGTTGTCTTTGTGTCACTTGCTTAAGCATCACCTGGAGATACTTGCAGTGGTAGATTCATGGGCCTGGAGTAGACTCCCTGATTCCATAGTTTAGCTTCAGGCCCAGGAATCTGCATTTGAACACATTCTAAGGTTTTCTCATATATGCATGAACGTTTGAGAGTTACTTCTTTCTTCATCTTAATAGATGTTCTGGCACAAATTTGGCTTAATCCATGCTAAACTAAGAATCTGGGTTCAAATCTTACTTGGTCTACTTCATAGTTCCTCGATCTGGGCACAGTACCAATGTGTACCCCAGTTTCACTACCTCAAATGTGGTTGTGAGGGTCCAACTAAACTACACACATTATCCCACAACCCAGAGCCCAGCGACACTGGATGCTCACTAGGTATTTGTCACGGCAAATTCTATCATCATCCTTATCGCTACCCCTTTTGTTTTTAGAATGACTTTTACTGAGTTGAGTTGGATGGGATAGCTCAGGAGAATACATCTTCATCACTATATTTAGAACAAATTCCTGCTTCTAGTTCTCCTTGAAGTTTTCACACTGGCCCCTGAAGACCGATTGCAAATCACCCCCTACAGTGTGTATGCCTACCCTCAGAGGTGGGGCTCCCATTCTAACCATGGAGCTGGTCTCCTGCCATCCTCTTTCTCAGTTGCTGGGTCTTGGTTGTTCCAGTTGTTCCGGTGCAGGGTCTTTCAAGTTCATGTGAGCCACCTGGGACTCTTGCTAAAGTGCAGACTCTGGCTTGGTGAGGTTGGCGGTGGGTGGAGAGGCCACAATGGCAAGATGTCCCCAGGGCACCACTGTTCTGCCCGTACAGTCAGCACACCCAAGAGACTGGAGGCTCAAGATGGTGTATCTCTGTGTGGTTCTCCCTGGGTTCCCCACAGTAGGTACTGTTCCCGCCATAGAGCCCTTGCCTAAGACTATATCCCCTGAGAGAGCTCACTGCCTGCCCTCAGCTTCAGGGGCTCCAGAGATAGATTCCCAGAGTGGGTGGTACCGTCACAACTCCCAGGACATCTAAGCTTCTATTTTCTTCATGTCATATATGTCATTTTCAGATGAATAAGAACTTAGACTTCATTTATATAGATATTACTATGGTTGTTATTTTACGAAGTAGAGGATCTGGAAAGATCTATGAATTTACTCTTGGCTTCGCCCTGAGTGTCTCACAAGCTTGAATAACACTCTCCATCTTTACAGTTAGAGAAGGCTACTGGCTGACTTTCAAAAGTGAGAAGAAATAAAAGAAGAAGAAAATTCCTCCAAGGATATTATGAAATTGCTATTGGCTTCTTCTGTTCAAAAAAAGGAACTCATGATATGGGTCATCTAAAATAAAAATAAATAAAACTCTTAACAGCCCCCACTTCCTCTTTTTGTCTTAACTGTAAATCTGGTTTCTAGAGAGTGAAGTATCAAACTCTGCCACACAGGGGAAGCAGAGCATTGCTCTTCATACATCGATGAGCAGAAAAAGCCCAGTCTGGAGTTTGGCTCTGAATTTAAAAATCAGAACTGAAAACAACAGAAATTGTCTCATTAGCCATGACCCTTTTTGGCCGATTGAACTTCCCAGGTATAACTTTTTAACTTAAGAGTTTACTTGAAGAATTGTGTTTGAGGTAACCTCTGTTTTTAGGGGGTTGTGCGGCTGGTGTCTCTTTGTGACTATGTCTGGCCCCACCTGTCTTTTGATGGGGCAGTTCAGAGAGGGGAGGTGATTAATTTCATTCCAGCCCCGGAGATCAGGATGCCCACGGCTTCTAGAAAAATTCATCAGGATATCTCAATTCCAGGGAATGATGGGGAGGGGTGAAGGAGTAGAAAAGACACCTTTGAAGAAACAAAAGGAGTTTGGAAGACGGCTGTGTCTAAGGAGCAAAAGCAGAAGGCAATCTTAAAGAATCACCTTAAACAGAAAAACCACTTCACCTGGAAGAAAACAAACATTTGGATCATTCAAACTGCTATCGACAATGCCAGCCGTTCCAGAAGGGCTTGGAATTTATTTTTATTTTTTTATTGGGTAAAACATACTTCTATTTTGTCTGTAGCCAAACTGATCAAATATTACTGCTCTGTGTTCTCAGGTGGAAAATCGGGCAGAAGAACAATGCTTTGAGGTTCCATAAAACATAGATAGATGTAGGCCCTGTGTTCTGTCATTCAGCTGTGGCCTTGGGTCACTCAAAAAAGGCTACATTTTGCAGAAAGGCAGGAATTATTTGTTTTATTATTTATTTATCTATTTGTTTGTTTTTGTTTGTTTATTTATTTGATAGACACACACACACACACACACACACACACCCAGAGAGGGAACACAAGTAGGAGGAGTGGAAGAGGGAGAAGCGGACTTCCCACCAAGCAGGATCTGGGGATTACAACCTGAGCCTTAGGCAGATGTCTAAAAACTGAGCCACCCCTTCCCCTGGAAGGAAGGTTTTTAAGGCAGCTGGTGGGCGCTGAATGGCAGGATGATGTCCTCCTTTGGCAGTGTGTCTGTTCACTCAGGGTAGAGTCGCGCTATCAGCTGGGCTGCCCGCAGCCTGTATGGCTGGGTCACGTGCTCTGTCAGCCTTAGCCCTGCTATGTGGGTGAAAACATGGCTACAGTTCCCCAGAGCCATCACAGAGACAAGGGTCCGAGGAGATGTGAAGCCAGAGGGTGCTGGAGTGTGGGGTTGCCCGCAGGCAAATCCAGTGAATTCCTCAACTCCGTGACATTTCATCA
Source organism: Spilogale gracilis (assembly GCA_004023965.1). Taxonomy (NCBI): domain Eukaryota; kingdom Metazoa; phylum Chordata; class Mammalia; order Carnivora; family Mephitidae; genus Spilogale; species Spilogale gracilis. The sequence goes on along the minus strand of PITA01008872.1, from coordinate 2,282 downwards.
GACCAGCCCGGACTTGCAGACCCATAAACGCAGCTGCCTCTCTGAGACACCCCATTAACCCTGTGGCTTCCTGAGGGCTCCTGGCTCCAGCTCCATAGCCCTTCTGGATTCTTCCTTTTCCCTCATTCTCTCCTGTAAGTGACTGGCAACTTTTCTTTCTCCTTTCAACAGGCATCTCTCTCCATCTCAGTTACTACCGCCAAGTCCCCTTAACAATGGAGTGCAAATCCAGGAAGACTGTCCTCTCTAGCTGCCCCATCTCCAATCCATCATCTACCAAAACTCTGAGGGGTTCTTGGAAATGTAAATCATAGCCTATGCTGGAGTTACTTAAAACCCTTTAATTTTAGCCCATTGCTCTTGTAAAGCAAATGTCTTACAATGGCTTCTGGTCAAAGTCCCTGGGCCCTGTCCTGGTTTGCCTGGGACTGTCTTGGTTTTAGGGAAGTCCTGTGCCCCAAGACACCCCTAATCCCCCACAGGCCAGAGTGGGTCACCCAAAACTCTGATGACCTCATCTCCTCCCTACTTCTCCAGGCACCTCCCACTTCACTTTGCTATGTACTCTCTAGGTTTGAGCCATGCTGACCTCCATGTTGCCCCTTTAGTAGACTGAGCTTCTTGACCTCAGGCTGCTGTCCCTGCTCTTCCTTGTGTGACCCTTCTTCCCCAGTTGTCACATGCTGACTTTGTCATCTCCATGGTCCTTCATGAAACCCTTACGCATAAGCTGACCTCACTCTCTACCTGCCTGCTTTATGCAATACCCCCTTGGAGGGGACACTCCTTGAGATTAGAGCCTTTTTGTTCTTTATTCACCTGGCATAGTGCCCAAGATATAATCCTTGCTTAGTAAATATTTGCTGAAGAATTTTTACAAACATGAGCACCTCAGGTATCTTTCCCTTAGGCCTAATTAAACCCTTTCATTTCACTCTGCATTTTCATGTCTTCTCATCTTAGTTCAGGGACTGTAGAACTGAAATGTGCTGAAGTTTAGTGAAGAACCCCATTCAGGAGCCCCATCCGCAGAGATTCTGTGGGTGGGCAACCAAGCCCACCATCCTGTACTTCAGCACCCTTCCTCCTGCAACTCCCATCCCAGCATGCCATTCGAGTCTTCCAATTCTCTCCATTCAATATTCAATTTAACAAATACCCCCTAGTTCTTGGGGAAGAGACATATACTTTTACCTCAATTATGTCTAGTATTTCTTTTCTTTTCTTTTTTTAACCTAGGAACCAGATTAAATAGCACCATTTATGAAGCTTTCCTTAAATCCCCTCACAGAATTACTGGCTCCATATTCTGTGCTACCAATAATATAGTTCCGTATTTTCAGACAGGAACCAGGAATTTTGTCTGATCACTCGTCAACCTCCTCCAAGAGACTATATTCTTTCTCCCTGAAGGCCAGGATCCACTGTATCCAAAACATATGGTTCCTACATTTAGCAAATGGTGGGTGCTCAACAAACATGTAGAATGGATGGATGAAGGGGTGAACATTGCACTCAGGGTCAAACTTAGAGAGAAAACCACATAACCCAACAGCCACAGTACCATGGATAAGTGTTATACAGAGAAGCAATTACTTATCCTGGGTTTGGTGGAGGTTTTGTGAAATCCACAAAGAGAAGGTAACAGTTTAGTGAGTTTGGGGATAAAAGGGTTGAACCAGATGGTGAAGGGTGAACCAAATGGGAAAGAGGACCGGGTAAGCCATGAGGGGGCACAATGTGAGAGAAAGCTCAATGATAGGCCTGAACACTGGCAAATATACCTGTGGGATATGAGGGGCTTTGGGAACAGGGCCTCTAGAAGGAACTGAAGAAAGGTGGGCAGGCAACTGCGAGGCAGGCAAAGATGAAGGACAATGGCTTAATTAAATCTATGTTCCACAGAGATAGCTGGTGGCCACATAGAGGATTGAGGATAAGGAGCTTGAAGGCAGTGAAGCCATTTAAAAGGCCTTTAGCAAATGACCTCAAATGAGGGCCAAAACTCAGGCGGGGCAGTGAACATGAAAACAAGAGGTGTGGTAGGCAGAATCATGACCCTCCAAAATGTCTGTGTCCAGAATCCCAGAACCTGTGAGTAACTTCACATGCCAAAGGGGAACTAAGCTTGCCAATGAAATTGTTTCCTCACCTGCTGGCTTTGAGATGGGGAGTTTTTCCTGGGCTATTGGGACGGGCATCCAATGCAGTCCCAAGCATCCTTAAAAACAGACAGTGGGGTGAGAAGAGAGAAACCCAGAGAAATGATAGCAGGAGAAAGA